>OMLP01028080.1:0-17793 GCA_900302685.1 Spondyliosoma cantharus
CAGAGCGCGTTGATGGTTTGGTAGATTAATGACGGCTGCGATATCCCTAAATAATCCGCGTTGCAGAGCTGTATTTTCCCGTAACCAAATACCGGAGTGTCGCCAAACATTTGAACTCCGGCGTTATTGGATTGTTTCGGTTGGTCGGGGACGTTATTGCGTCCCTCACAAACTCAACCACAACTTCAATCTCTTCGTGGTCCATCCGATATCGTTTTAATAATTCCCTGTCATTTAGCGTCTCCAAAACATTCGGTCGTGGATTGACTGCAGCCATTTTAGGACTTTTTGTGACTAGGTCTTAGTGAGTTAGGAGTCCTCTGGAATACTTCTAAGGTCTCCCAGACTTAGGTGCTACTTTTAGGCTTAAAATGTTTTGTGAATAACTCTTATTTTGAAAAATTAGGAGTCCTAAAGTTACGACTGACGCGCCCATTATTTTTAGGAGTTGCTCCTAAATTCGGCTGTTTGGAGCTACTTTTAGCCTTTAGATTCTTTGTGAATACGGGCCCTGGTCCAGAGGCATCACTGGGCCGAACAGATAAGCAGAGTTTAGTATCTTCAGTATAATAGTGATACCACATGACCAAAACGACAGATGGAGTAGCCTTAGGGAAGCATATATAATGAAAGTGAATGGGTTCAAGAATTGATCCCTGGGGCATTCCACAATTTTGAAGAGCATAGATACTTTGTTATCAGTGTATGCAATATTTTCAGTGAGATGAACTGAAGGAAAACTAGTTTAGAGCTACACTAGATATACAGACCCATTTTTCTAGCTGGTCCATTAGCATAATAAAGTCCAAGGGTGAGAATTGTTGTCCACAGTTGTAGTGGGTGTTTTTAGATCAGTTGGACACAAAGGGCAACAGTGTGCTCATTCCACATTTAAAGGTATTGTGACGTAAAGGGGAAATTTATGTTTTATCAAAAGCAAACCACTAGAATGACTCTGTCCAAACATTTTCTGCCTACACCAGCACCTGTAGAGCGCAACATCTCCCGGTAGTACCCTCTACCAAACAGAGTTATCTGCAAGGAATTCTCAGCATGAAAGTGATGCATATTTCTAAAAATGTCAGTCCTTTTGAGATTGATACATTATGCTGCTACTGACAGCTTGAGACTCTGCATTTCTCCCCCAGAGCAGCTGGAATTCTGGGACCTGACGGAGAATGGAGGGAGTCAGTGGAAGGTGGAGGACATGCCAGGTGACTGTGGCCATGACTTCTGCATCGACGGAGTGTCCAAATACTTTGTTACCTCGTTTGAGTGAGTACTTACAACTGTGTAGTCTTTAATTTAATCCATTTATCTTTTTATGTAAAAGTTCACCAAAAAGGGAAAATTATGTCAATATCTAATACCCCTGTACCAATGGATGTTCATGTGAAGCATTGTAGTCCATAAAACATTTGTGGGGCTCCACACCATATCAGGGTTGCAGCAAAAATAACCAAAAGAAATTCAAATTCAAATTCAAAAACATAAAGAAATGGCTCCATGCAGTTCATCCAGTGCAATCCAGGCTTTGGAATCCCCAAGATCCGAAGATGACCCCCCCCCCTTTAAAAAAACAAACAAAATCTTCACTCTAGCTGCTCACCTGCACCTTCTGAAGTGGGCGCACAAGTTTGACCGTGCAACGAAGATATAAATACAGTTCACTTTCTTTGTGTGTCATTATTTCTCACATATTTCATACTTTCATTTGATGTCAAAGTGAATCACATGCAATGACACACTGTGTATCGTAGGCTGTGTCTGAAGAGGCAGGTGATCAACCTAGTAGAGGAGGGCTACACCCCTGAACAGCTGGATGCTCAGCCTATCGTCGCAGTGGAAGACTGGTAAGACAGACGTGGACAGATGTGAATGTAAGCCCCTTCTGCTAGTGACTAGTGCCACTGTTTAATGAGTGACTCTTCCTGCAGGTACTGCGGGAGGACAGATTGTGGTTGCACCTACCAAATGTCTGTGTGTCTGCTGGATGAGAATCATGAGGTCATACAGGAGTTCAAACCTGAGCAAGTGACTCTCGATCCCGACACTGATGACTGCTCGTGGAAACAGGTACATGGAAAGGGCAATAAACTGTACACTAGGTGCCATCCCAGTACGCCTCTTGCCCCTACCCTACCATGTAGCCCTACCTCTCCTTTTTAGGGTAGGGTGTCCCAAAGCCTGTTGGAATAGAGGGGTAGGGTGAATTGTAAGAGCTACATGGCCAAACTTGGGTAGCTTACTAGCTAGCTAGCCAACCTTATATTGTTATTGGTAATTTGAGCATGACAGTCTCATATTTTGATGTATTTCAACACTAAATTCTGGCTCCCAAGTTGCTGCACCTGGTACCTCTCCTATAATATCAGTGCAAACTTTCAGGGTAGGAGCACAGGTAGCTAATGTTAGCCTATAAATCACCTCTAGTCACGAGAAAATGAAGCAGTACTATTTTTATATTTAATTGATAGCGTGAAGTTGTGAATGAATTTGGAGCGTCCATGCATTTCTAGCACCATCAGATAAATGGCAAAAGGCATTTTGATAATACCGGGATTGCCACAATAATGCAAAAGAAATCACCACAGCTGAAGACGGCATATTCGAAATGTCCAGTGGTGTATGTTAACATAAACACTGTCATAGATTTCAACAACTACATCTACAAAACGAGGGGTAGGGGTCAAAATTGGCAATAGGATTGAGCTGGTTTAGAGTTCCCCATTCATTACTTCCTCTTGTGTTTGATAGACAACACATTTTCTTTGGATATGTCCATTCTATTAATTTAAATTCTATGACTTCGCTTGTGTTCACACTGTTAGAAAATAAAACCATTTCATGATGTGACCAACACTTTGGTTGAGATTCAGTTAGATTTTAGTAACGATCATGGTTTGGGTCTAGATAAGTATGAGGCGGGTATTTGGACAGTCTCAATGTATTTAAAGCCTGAGCAGATGCCACAACAAAGTAATCATCCAGGAATGTGTTGTGTTTGTGATTGGCAAATGCAGCACCTTGCGGCACAGGTGGATACCAATGAACGTTTTAACTGGATGAATCAGGACTGTTTTTCCAGAGCCTTCGGATGTTCGATTCAAATGAATGAGACAGCCGTGTTTTCTTCACACATGGCTAAAGTTGGTCTGATGAGGCCTTGGTTAAGGTTAGAAACATTTGGGTTAAAATTACGTTTTGGTTAGGAGACCTTTGCTTCAGGGTTACAGTAGAAACCAACTGGTTGAGTTCATGTAGTTTGGGTGGTCATGGTTGGAAACCACTCGAGCTCCTCCCCACTCCCCACGTAGATTATGACTCCTTGAGAGAGCCGTCATTTAAACACAAGTTGTTTTGGGACACCTGCTGAGATGACGGATGCTGTCATTCTTCTTTGGAGAACAGTCTTGTTCACTCACACCTAACTGTTCACATCACAGTGGTTTTCTCTCCCTGTTCAAACTCCAGGTCAGCCATACGTTTTCTGAGTACGGCCCTGGATTGCGGCATATCTCCTTCGAACACGGGGGACAAGACAGCAAGTTCTGGGACGGTTGGTTTGGAGTCCGTGTCACTGGGAGCTCTGTTATTATCCAGGTCTAAATGAAAGAATTACAGGAGAATGAAACCACGGCGTTAGGAATACTGAAGGAGTGAGGTGGAGTAATAGAAAGGCTCCATAGAGTGGAGTGTCAGTTTCAAGGATTCAAGAGGACCAGCTTTGCCTTATGCACTTAGCTTACACCTCTATATATCATACACAATGCTGTTCATGCTGTGGAAACATGCTGCTATGAAGACTTCAAGTGCAAAGACACACCATCATGGTGGCCTGGCAGATTTACTAATGCCATTAAAATTACTGCTTGCGACCCAGTCATTAATGATGATCTACTAACTACGACCTCTGCACACTGACTTACCCTGGAATTAAACGTCATGTTTTTGGTGGAGAGGGATGTTGTAAGCAGTCAAGTGGTTTATCTTTCACATTGGAAATGATAGGATGAAATAAATTGCTAATTACACCATTGCCTGTTTTATTTAAATATCTAATCAACTGAACGTGATAATCCTTCATTCCAAGAGTGAATTGTGACTGTACACACAGCATTCAGTGTGTGTGTGTGTGTGTGTGTGTGGTTGTGCTTTGTCCTCTACTACAAGAAACTGACTGTAGGTGTTCGAAAATGTGAGGTGGAGGATACGCAGACTGTAATTCTCAACAAGACAAATGATCATGATGGGGTGTTTTTTGTAACAGTTCGGAAAGTGACAACTGGTAAGAAAATGTATTCATGTACTGCACTTCTAGTTTTCTACTTTATACTTCCACTCCTCTACATTTGACAGCTGCTCCTTACTAGTTTTTTTCCAGATTAATATTTTACACAAAAGACATACGATACATTTATAAAATACTTTTTTTTTCCTTTTTTAAATTAAACCAGTGGTTACCCAACTTTTTGGCTTTTGAGAATTTCTAGTTGGGGCCTTAAATCATTATACGTGGTAAATAGTTACATTTCCCCAATAAACAGTGGTGGAAAAGCACTCAGATTATTTGCTAGTAAAAGTAAAAGTAACCTTCATGACTAAATACTATATTTAAAGTAAAAGTCCTGCAATCAAAATAGTATATTAGTATTATCAGTACAACACACTCTCAAAAATGGTCCCCGTGACTGTTATTATTATTTAAGGAATTACTCGATTGATACTGATGCATCAGTGTGTCAGCAGCGTGCCGGTGGTCTTAAGGTTTGTATAATATCAACGCACTGAGAATGAAGAAGACAACGTTTTAGACAATATAGCCACAACATTACCAACAATTATACCATTAAATGTGGACAACAAGCAGACACTCTAGAATAAAAACACACATTTAAGAAAAAAAGAGAACTTTTATTTTCATTAAATTAAAATTGCATAAGTGAAAGTGGACTGAACTAAACAACAGAAATGTTTTACAGTCATCACCAGACAGAAATACAAGTTGCCATTAGAGGGCAAAACACGTGAATGTGACAATAAAATGCGATATTGTTCATGCAGAGGCCAGTTAGCGTGGCATACAGTGTCACTGACGAGAGTGTTCCAAGTGAGCACCATTAACACTGGTTTATTAAGAGAACTGCTACATTAAGCTGAGGCTATGGATCACTTTAAAACAACCTCTTGTTCTGCCCTTCCTACTTAGCGTCAATGTCTGTGGCTGAGAGCTGAGAACTGCGGTCATTCAACAGTAGCTCACATTTTGTCAGTCAAGTCTAAGATTTGTCTTTATCACGGCCAGTCTAGAAGGAGCCAACAATGGTGTGATCGAACCATGGAACTGTTAGCAATGCAATCCGAAATGGCAGCCTCAGTGACAAAGGTAAAAAAAAAAAACATGGTCCATTCAGTTTTAATGCTGAACGATATACGATAACGAACGATATGCTGAAGTGATACACAACTTGGTGAGATAGTAAGAGAGGAAAAAAAAAAACTGAGAAAATGTAAACTATGAAGATGTAAGTATGGGAACATATCCACCTGGTCCAAACAATAAGACAGTTAGAGCAATATTTGTAGATCTCAGATCAATACATTGTGTCTCATTTAAACAATACAGGAGCTTTCAGTGGACACTGGGTCTAAACCACACCAATAAGGTACATTCATAATTTGTCTCGACAAAAATATTTTATGATTAGGCTTTTTGGATAAAACATTAATTTGTTATTTTACTGAAGCATTGCACAACAATATGTGCATCAACTGCAGCACTTCTGAACAAGCGTCTTACGATTTCATACATAACACATTAACTTCTTGCGTTTTTCTTCTTGCACCCATGAGATTGAAATTGTTAAAACAGTGAGGTGTTGCAGTGCTTTGGCTCCAGTCTTGAAGGGCTGCTGTAACTGCTCACTGAGTCTAAGGCCCCAAAACTACAAACAATGTTTTGGCACAATCCAAAAGAAAGGGCCAAAGCTTCAGAGGGCTTCGTCCGCCTGTCAGTAACAAATACACATGGGTAGGTAGTGTTCAGCTTGATTGTTTAAACTTCTTTGCATACTAAAAGTTTCTTGGGGTCTGTAATGATCAAAAGTCACTAAATGCAGCTTTATTTACATGTACACACATCCCAGTGGTTACACAGCTGTGCCTTAAGTGATAGGTCTCCGACCAGCTGACAACACTGATAATGTCCGCCCTTCCTTAGCACAGGAAGGATTTAAAAAACAGCTAATGATCTGTGTTCGACCAAATCAATTTCAATTAGCTCTCAAAAAAAGTCAATTTAGAATTTTGACAGTACTGTAAAATAAGAGCATATAGGCTCAAATTCATTTTACATTAATGTAACAAAGGTTGATATTTAAGCAACAGTACAGCTTTCAGAGTCAGACGAACAAAGATTGTCTTATTGAATGTAGGTCTCAAGGCCTTTACACATCGGACGTGTGGCTTTCATACCAATGATTTGCAGGACAATGTCTTTTTTTCCGAGCTAATGTTTTTGTGAGTATTTGCACACAGAAGGCTAATATTACACCGTGAAAAGCAAAGACAAAAAAAATCTGAACGAGATAGATTTTTCTGAACCTTTGCACCGCAAATGAAGGCATCAATCAATCAATCAATCAATCAATGTTTTATATGACGAAGGACAACAAAATTATACAGACAATGTGACAAAGGTGACTGGGGATGGGTGACATTGATCGCTCCCTGCACTGGCAGACTGCTGTATGTGTTGGATTTACCGACTGGGAACTGAAGCTGTAATATATTCGTACAACTCCAAAGATCCCGGGGGCCGCCCCGGAGCTCTGCACTGTTCTTCTACCAGTCCCTGCCCCGCTCTGTCTGCGGTAATGTGGTAATATACCTGTGTCGCAAAACCGCATATTGGAGCCTGCTATCGTCATGCTGTCAACAGATTTGTAGTGACATATTAGAAGGCAAGTGTTTTTTTTTTTGCATATTCTTCTCGTTCATTCGTCGCATTCCTGGTGCGTGTAAAAGCCTTAAGTATGAGTGTTTGGTTGTGTGTCCTTAATAGTGTGCGCACATGGTGTTCCTGGAGGGGAACAGGTCCTGGTCCAGGTGAAAGGGGAAGGCGGGGGAGGCAGAAAGACATCATTCTCCTTGTGACTGCATCTGTTTACAAAAGGCCTCAAACTGCTGCTGCTCCAACTCCGTCATTACCTTGTTCAACGCATAAATCTGTAAATACAGAAGGACAGGAGACACAGAATACAGGCAGGAGACACAATTAACGAAACAAGACTGAGGAGCAATGACACACATAATCCATTTGGCGTACAGCTAGAATTATGTTTCTCGGAGAATAGGATAGAGTGCAGTATGATTTCAGTGATGTTGGTCACCTCTGCTCTCTGTCGCTGTTTGAGCTCCTGCTGTGCAGACTTCTGTCTGGCTCTGTCTCCTCTGGTCGGGGTAGAGTTCAGCTTTGACTTGTCTTTACGGCAGGCAGGCTCCATGGCGACAGGCTTCCGGTCAACCTGGGAGGGTTACGATACGATACTTACACACCTTAGACATTCGGACACTTTACTACTGTCAACAAGCCAAAAACACCTTTGACGTGTTTTCTTTTTATGGAATCCAGTACAACAGTTATCGAGCAATCCCTTCAGTTTGTTTGACGTTACTTGAATAAAGTTCCTGCTAGCAAACAGCAGCTAGATGACATATTTTTAACGATGTCGTGAAGCTCAGTTAAAGTAAGTGAGTGGAGTTGATATGTGTTGTGCTGGAGAGCAGATACTGACAGCTCCTTACACGTCTTATGTCGTGTTTTGTTGGTGGCCTCGTGCAGCCAACAAAAGTTTTTTTCTTCAGGCTACTTTTTTGACATTAAAGCTAACGTTTCATTCTTACAGAACGGTCCGAAAGTTACGCTATTAGCACACAATTTGTGTTAGCAATGTCGTATGAAAACAGCATATTTTAAGTTAGCAACGCTGCCCGGCTGGAAGTAGACACAGTTCTAGTCAGCCCCTGTAAGTCAGTTGTGTACGTCTAGGATTAATCGTTAGTAAATTGAAGGTTAGCTTGTCAGGAGACTCACATTTACCCAGTTGGCTAATGTTAGCTTGCTAACTGTCGTTGACTTTAATACTGTAACGTTAACAATCCAACCAACAATAAAATATTTTATTGCAGATAACAGCGCACTTACCAGTGAAGTATAAAAATAAACGAAATAAAAGAAGTGATATTATTTGATCAATGTAAATTAGCCAGCAAATCTGCTGTAGCTAGCAACTAGCCGATCAAAACAGCTGTTCCCACGGTGTCACCAATAAACAAATCCGAGTTTCGCAGCAAAGCGTTTGGGTTCCGCTTTTAAACTTCTTCTGTCTTTTATGGCGGTTAACTGAGAACTTAACTGCACATTGTCGCCACCCAGTGTTGTGGAGTGAGGACAAGAAGTGCGGAACAATAAATGAATAAAAAACAATTTCAGTTCTGTTTCATAATTTCACCAGTTATTAATGTCTCCTCTACGCAAGTTATCTTATTTTAAGTTCTTTACTTTTCAAACAATTATATACAAATTGTAATATATCTATATCTATCTATCTATAGATAGATAGATAGATAGATAGATAGATAGATATATAATAAACAGCTCTAAATAGATAAACATGTTAGTGTTGTTAACATAGAACATGTCCAGTACAGGCTGTGTGATTTAATTCCACACCTGTCCCGGAATATTTGAGACATTCTGTCCAACAAATAATCATTTTATATGATGACATCGTCAAGTGAAAGTCTGTTTTCACCAAATCTGTGTTTTTCCAACAGACCTAATAATACAGTGTGAACCGTCCACTTTATATTCAAAGAGTTACACTGATGCACTGATTGGAAGAGTTTAAAAAAAAAAGAGTATTCAATGAATGAGTCATAATAAAACCATGAAACAAATGTAAAAGTTGTTTCGAGCGAATCAGTAGTTTTGTTTCTTCAACAAGATCCGCTTTGCAGGAGAACAAATCTGTCAGTTCTCCAACAGAGTTGTCTTTCCAGAGTTTGGATTTGCAACAAGTCACCTCCAAGTCCAAGTGAAAAGACAGAAATCAGAATCATGTGCGGGCCTCATGTACCTGACAGTGACTGATGTGTGAGTGAGTGTGTGTGTGAGTGAGCGAGGCACAAAAAGTGACACATCATATTTCATTTCCCCCTAATATTTGTTGTATATACTTTAATTGTATTCATGCTTGTAGTGATTTTATTTTTTTGAGATTTGTTTGCAACTTTTTTCTTTTCTTTTCATTCTAGTGGATCTGCGGCAGTTTGTGGCAACATTTCTTTTTTCCTGTCAGTGCTAATTGCACTGAAGACGGCGAGCATTCACTGTAAGTCGTTAGAAACTGTACAAACTGCCTCATTTCATATGTAATTGTTTTGTAATCAAATTTATTGTATGCTCTCTACATGTAGTAGAGTTGAACTGCTCACAAAATTAAAAAATTGTATAATATTTGAGCATTATCTACATTAAATTAATATTAGAGCATGACCTATATTATTCCAAACCTCCATAGAAATAAATAAGATACATTTAAAACTCTAAACAGAAACTGGTCGAGGTGGAATAAATTAAACACCAGGTTTGAGCAGAGTATATGAAGCTCATTGGGCCAAATCACAATTCTCTTTAAAAGTTGTGTTTGGAAGGAGGCCTAGCTGAAAATAGTTGTTTTTAAGTGCATGTGATAAAAAGGGACCAATGTATTGACAGAACGGTGCCTTATAACTAATCCATCTATATTATCTAATCTAATGAAAAAATAAATGAACAAATAGGATTGGTTCTGTGCACGCAGTGGGAATAGATCCAGACAATAATAAACTTGGATAAATGTGTTTATGACAAATAAATAAATACATGCATGACTTCAAATACAATTTGTTAAAACAACCAAATATACACACTTGTGTGTTCAAACTTTGGTGCAGATTTGTGGAAAATTATTACTTTAGATCACTAAAACGTCCAGATAATGGACGATTACACCATCAGTACAAAAGATTACACCGTAACTCCAGGGTGTTTAGAATGTGTATGCAAGGACAAGGTGATGCTGACCTTCCTCAAAATACTCAAATTACTGAACCTTGGTTTATATTAAAAACATACTATGAACACAGTGCACAATAAACTCTGTGGAGTAACTAAGATATTGTTTTTGAGAAGAAATGTCACTGCCTAGTTCACAGCATCAGTGTGAACATGACGGCTGAAATTGCGATAACCACTATGTATTCAAAAGTGGTGGGGACATACGACATATCAGTGTATCTGGTTTTAGGATACATAATGGGGGGATTGAACATCATCACAGTAGAGATTCAGAGCAGCGGAAACAAGATGTTAAGTCAAACTGCATTCTTGAAACTCGGGAGATTTTTAGATGTTTTTTTTAAAATTTAGATTTAATATTATATACTATTTTAATCCCAAATTGGGAAGTTATTTTTTTCAAGCGTGAAGTTCAACTGATCATTACTCGCTCATTAAAGAGATGCCCAAAATCTCAGAGGTGGACAACTCAAGACTTTATCAGTTCAAACCACAAAACATGAAATGAATATAGGGTGTAAAATGGATAAAGTGTGTTTTGTGAGCTGTGTGAGTCAAACTTGTGTGAGACATGTTGCCAGGTCTGGCATTCCATAGAAATGATACGCAGTGCTCTCAATATTTCTTCTTTTTTTTTTTTCATAATGCAACACCAACTCAATCTCGACAGGCAAAATGTTCTTTGTTGAAGTTGGAGGGCGACTCTCAGAGGTCTATTCTGCTCTCCAGCTAGGTCTGACCACACGGTGTCGCTCTTGTCTAATAGTCGAGTTACACTCATGGGAGTGTGCTTCAACACAGATATATGAGGCATGTGACATCACTCAACATTGACCTGGTGTGTGTATCTGACTGAGATGGTACGTGCAGAAGTTTGACAGGAGATCCTCAATGAACTGGTCCTGTTCAGCCTGATGGCCCTGCACCTGTTTGGTGGGCAGGACATGACTTTAGACAACCAAAATGTTTCCTAAGAGTTTTCCCCCGTTTTCACTTTTGATTTAGAACCCTTAACTGATAAGTGCTACTCAGACCATACACACAAACACACATACACATATACTACACAGGCTCCCCTGAGGGCACCTCTTCAGAGCATAAATCAGCTGGGTGAGGAGTGAGGCTGACAGCGGCTGAGGGGTGGCCCAGAACACATTTATCACCTCAGAAACAAAAACAATCATCGTGACGGGACGGAATCATCAAACACTCTCACAAGCGAAACGAGGCAGATCGTCCTCTCAAAAACCAAACTACCTGACAACACTGGCAGTCTCTGGTGTTGTTGTGAACTTGAGTCTGAATGTGTGCATGTGTGCCCTCTGGCAGTGCTACGCCACAGAGATTTATCGCGCGGCATACCAACGGTTTACCTGGATTTATCCTTCCAACTACAGGAGAGCGCTCTCCCTCGAAATAATATCCTGCCAAGAACAACTTCTGCTGAATGCTGCAGACAACAGCCAGACCTGCTGCTCCATATGCACTGCAGCATAAAGGAAAAAAAAAACAACACGCTTATATAAAGCGGGGCAGTCAGCGGCTGGGGCTAAATGTGGTCCCTCATTGGTTTTCGGTGGAAACTCTGCATCTAAATGTTTAATTTCCAGGAATTTAAGTAATAATCAGACATCTTTTTGTCTGCTTTGCTGCTCTCTGTCAGGAGTTAATATTGCAAACCAGTTATTTAGCCTTCAACAAGTTCATAAAATCACATTTACATTTGCTGTCAAAAACGCAGAGAGTTCAAAACAGGGGCAAAAAAAAAAAAAAAAGAAGAAAAATCCTCATTTAGGAAAAAGAAAAAAAAATCTCGGTCGTCAGGAAGTCATCACGGCTGTCAGAAAAGTATGCCAGCCAGAGAAAATCCAGGGTGAAAGACGTCACAGCACTGACCACGCTGTTTGATTGACAGGCGATTTCTGGGAAGAGCAAAGCACAAACACCCGCAGCAGTGACTGAACCCAACTTAGCGAGCAATCACAGCAAAAAAGGCGGCGCAGGTGCAACGAGCGGCCAGATGGCTCCTTAATTAACCTGCTGAGAAGATGATGAGCAGAGACGTTAGCCTGGGAGGAGTCTCAACATTGGCAGGTAACACTGTTGCTCACGCTTACACCGACCGGACACTAATATCTTTGCATTTTGAGAGGAATTCTCGCGGCGCCTGACTCTCCTGTGTTTATTTTGTTTTTCCTATCTTATTCTAGCAGTCAGCATTGAGTTCCATACGTCTTTCTGTACAGTGAGTGTCAGCCTGGCTCATTTTTAAGTCCCGATTGGATGGATGGATTTACCAGGATGGTTTAAGAATGCCTGTCAAAATGTGGTGTTTTGAACTGCTGAACTCAGACAGAACCTCGGGGGAAGTTTAGTTTTATTTTAATTAACAACGATGTGCTTGGATGTTTCAGACTTTCATATGAACGTTTGTCTGCATCTGATCTTTTATGAGCAAGTCTAAACCGTTTATGAGAATATCGTCTCAGGGGTTTATCATGTGGACAAAGAACTCCTTCCTCTGCATCAATGAGAGAAACAGGCCATGTCTTAGCCCCTCGGTGAAATCCTCCTCGTCTCCTCTGTTTTTCGAGGTTTGCCATCTAACGTCGAGCACGGGGACAAGAGTGACAGGCAGAAGAGGGAACGAGATGAAAAGGTTAAGAAGTAAGGGAAGACTAGATGGAGAGATGGTTAAAGTTTTATAGAGTGGCAGAGAGGTCTGGGGAGGGGAGGGATGAGGTGTGGAGAGACGGGCCGAGGAGACGGCAGCGGCGCAAGTGTGTGTTAGGAGCCTTGTTCTTCTAAATTAAACTCCCTCTCCAGGGGGAAGCGCAGCTCTGACTGCTCTTTCACACCAGCGGCCCTGAACACACAAACTCACCACAACCTCCTAACCCTGCTCGCCAGTCCACTGCCAAAACACACACACACACACACACACACACACACACACACACACACACACACACACACACACACAGATGATATCGCTCCTACAGCTTTTTAAGTCCAAGGTCAAGAGGAAGATATCTCCACACTTAAAAAAAAACAAAAAACAAAGAGGAGACAGTCTCGAGTTAGTCACGACTGTATTACAGTGTACTGAAGACAGGAAGTGGAACAAGATGCAAAACATTTTATTTCCAAACTAAAGAAATAAGTCAGCCAGGAGAGCTTTTACCAAATCAAACTCACGTCCTAGTTGACTGACTTTCACTCTAACCGTGGACTGAACTGCCTTCTGTATTTGCCTTAACTGGGAAAGGATTTGAGCAAACAAACTTCCCCCTCATTCCCACAGAAGATGTAAAGCCCCGGTGTCAGTCATGAGTTGATCTGTCGAAATGAGGAACAAACTCCAAGGCTAAAGCTGACACTATTATTAGCTGACCACACGGCTGGTGGAAGCAGATATTCAACAGAAAAGTGCATTCCTGGAAGAAGAGACCCGTCAGATAGAAGAGCAGCTGGGCGATCTAACAAAATGTAGCTTGTCAAATTTGTCAAAATGTCAAAATTCAGCTCGTTTTTCACATAAATGTGACAATTTTCTAGTTTCTTTGCTCTTCTGTGACAGTAAACTGAATATATTTGGGTTGTAGGCAAACAAAAACATTTTATGAAGACATTTTTCAGCCATCAAAAATGAAAATAATTGTTAGCTGTTTGCGTCAACCTATATCCAGACATAACCACATTCTCAGATGGACCGACAGCTGCCATCAATAATAACCCCGGGTGTTTTTTTTTTGTTTCTACACTCAAGATGCAAATAAACACATCCTGTATTGTGATCCATTCTGTATATTTCAAGGGACTAATTTGTGTGAACTCACAAAAGATTTTTGATAAACGGTTGTTTGGTGTGAGACAACAAACGTTTTCATTATCAATCAATCAATCTGCCAATGAGGCCAGCACGATATGGTAGAACAAATATCATATTGTGAGTATTTTGACAGATATTGCGATACAGTATATGAATTTATGCTCAATCAACAAACTCCCACGGTATCTAAGAACCTTTATACTAGACTACACTGTGTAATATCAGACAGACGCGTCCTGTAGACTTTGCTTTTGTACCAAGCAGCAAAAAAGATGTAGCAGGATGTGTTTGTGTGAAATCTGTATGCGATGTGACTATTGCACATGCTCACACTGCAATGTCGATGGTGAAAATACTCACCGCTATTTCTCAGAGCCCCATGTGACAGTAACAACTCTGCCACAGATGACAAAGAAAAGCAGGAAATCCTCACATTTAAGATCATCAACATGACTGCAACTTCTGGGTTCTTTCATGAGCAAACCACAGAAACTGCACTGTTTGAGTATATAAACAAGCCTTTACTCCTTGTTTTGCCTTCACTATTCCATTTTCAACTTTAGTTTCAGTTTAAACATGATTCATCTTATTGGATTCTCAGAAAGTACCGATCCGTGCAATTATACTCCTTTGCCGGCTGGGAGTCTAATTGCACGGATCGGTACTTTCTGCTTCTCTGAGGACATCGGATAGAGCTGAGCGCATGTCAGGCTTGTTGCCAGCGGCAACTTGTTCAGTGCCTTTGAGAAAACCACAATGAAAGCAGAACAAGGTGTGCTTCCTTCAGCTGTGAAATATAATGGAGTATATTTATGCAAGACTGAATTTGCATACTTCAATACCAATTTTAGGTTGCTGTGTATTTAATTTAACCACTACTCTCCACCCAACCTTCTATCTCTAAATGTGATGATGTTGTTGTACATATTGAGCAAACACTCCTCCTTGAGCAAAATAAACTCTGTCAAAACTCTGTTGGATAAGCTGGAAAGTGCATCGACACACAGCAGAGAACAGGTTGTTTTTATGACTTTTTACAGACACATGATTCTCACAGGAAATCCTGGATCCACACATCTGCTGACAGCATATGATGCATCGCAGTGGACTAAAACAGCCAACAGCATATTAAAATCTGCTCAACATCTAAAGCAGTAAAATGCATAATACACATCATTGCAGCAGTGATAATATTAATCCAACATCATCAGATTGGTTGGACACATTTTCTCGCACAATAATAAAAAATACTTTCACCTAATGCAGTGTATTTTTAAATTTTTTCTTTATATTGCTATTTTTCTTAAATAAACCAGACAGACTGTTGCTTTCTTTCCTCCTGAGAGGAAACGGACAGTCCAAACACAGAGAGGCTGTTTGCAGTCCTCACCTGCGGCGAGGCAACATGAAGCAGGAACACTGTGTTTGGCTGTGCGGCTAACAGTTAGCTATCAGTGATAAACGCGTCTGACGCTTGATTTTGTCAGATAGATAACCGGCTAACATGACGAAATCTTACATCAGACAGTGCTTTCTTATAAAGACGGAAGTGTTCAGTACACTGGTAGAGAAAACAGTTAAACGACGGGTGTGTAGTTAGCAGCTTGCTAACACGACCGCAGTCAAACGTTCCAAAAACAAACCGTCAAACCGTCGAACGTTAGCATGCTAACTTAGCTAGCAAAGAGAACTTACCGGCGCTGGCGAGGAAGCACAAGAGGAGAAGGCCGGTGATAACAGCAGCAGACATGGTTGAGGTGGATGTTTTCTTCGACATGCTGACAGTTTTTCATGCGCTCATCGTCTCCGTCAAGATCAGCTCGGCTGAACTCAGCTCGACTCGATGCTCCGCTCTCCACCGCACCGATGTGACAGCTACAACACGCGAAGAAGAACCAGGACATCCGGTGGCGCTGTCAAAATAAAAGACAGGTTCTCCTTTTTTTTCTTCGTCTCCTTTGAACGCAGTTCCGACATGAAACGTGAATGCTGCCCTCCAGCGTCAATATAAGATCAACACATGAATAAATAAATCACTCACCCAGCCCATGGTTAAAAAAATAGTTAATAATTAATAAGCATTTGATTGATTTAATATGAAACACCTATTCTGTTCACTAATATGTAATTGATTGATTTTACAGAAATATCTGATTTGAAAATGATTGCAGTTTTTTTTTCAATAGATACTAATGATCGTACACCTTTATTTTATATTTTATATTTGATTACAACAGTTAACAAATGTTTCCATTAACATGTGTGAACTCATTAACATCCTCCACCCACAATAACATTCAGAGGGAAGCGATGCACAAGGAAAGATAAAGAAACAAATATACAGATACTGTCCAGTACTCATTAATCAAACATCACATAACTAATAAAATAATAATAATAATAATAATAATAATAATAATAATAATACATGTGTATATATACACACATACAGATAGAAAAAGTAAAACAATGAATTCTAATGATTGATCATCTGTAATCAGTGTTTCAGGGGCCTGAAGCAGTGAAAGCTGCTCTCTGGGTCACTGACATGAACTAAAACCAGCAGGTGAGCAGAGCTGCAGGAGTCTGGTCCAACATCAAGCTATCAGAACCTCCAGCATCAGTCTGACTGAGGACAGCTCGTCATATCAATGTAAACCTGTCAGCTGAGCCTGAACATCGTGTCTCATCTCCTTCAGCTTCATAAAGTACAACATATCTCTGGTCTGCTGTGCAAATGTTGGAGGATGACTGATTGTAGTTGAAGCCAGAGCGAGCATGCAGCTGTCGCTCACAACATCTTGGGACTGTGGTGAAGTGAGAGTCCAGATCCAGATCCAGCTGCGTTAGTTTGACCTGATATTCAGATTTTCTGAAGAAACCATTTCGTGATTATTCTGTCAGATCGCAGATAAAATAAACTACTTGCTACTTTGGCTCAGATGCAACATCCTCTCACACAATGTCCCGCCCACAGCGCTGTCTGATTGGTCACACGTCACAGTTAATACCCTGTAAACACTGAGTAATCTACATCTGCAGAGTAACTAGTAACTGAATGTTTGAGATGAATGTAGTGGAGTGGAAATATAAAGTACTCAAGTAAAGTTCCTCCAGTTGGACTTCAGAACAGAACTTCAGTGAAATGTAATTTGGCTCATTTCGTCGCTGGTTGTTGATATTTTGACACAACGAGTTTCATCTTTACTGGAATGATTATCGTCCCAAATATCAGTTTTCAGCCTGCCTGGTTTCTAATAACGGGTTATGGGTCGGGCCCTGTGGCCCACACCTGGTACTGCTGCTCTTTAACTTCAGGACTTGTTCTGAATGACTCACCTGGTCTAAATGAAGGACAGATACAAAGATCACTGGCTCTGTTTTTAATGTGTCACAAAGATTCACTTCTCCTTTGACACCTTGTATATGACCAGTCGTGTAGAACGAGTGAGGAAACCTTCAGAACCAGCACATGTTGTAAACCGGTTCCTCTCTTGGACAGCAGCTTCTCCCCTGCAGCTCTAAAGTGGATTTGCACGTTGGTCACATCACCAGGTCCTGTTTGCCTTCGCCGGCGGCGGACGGGCGTCAACAGGTGCGCTGCGAGGAGAGAAGCATAAATACCTGTCGTAGAGACGCTCTCAGCATCAGACGGTCTGCAGGCGGAAGACAGAAGAGAAGCCGAGAGAAGCAAACATGGTCCGACTGAGCGTCATCGTCCTCGGCTGTGAGTATCCTCTCAGATGTAGTGGAGAACATTTATACAGTCAAGTACTCACTGACTGACTGAGGAAATGTACTTAGTTACTCTCCATGACTCCGTATGTTGTCACTGTAC
>OMLP01028081.1:0-25283 GCA_900302685.1 Spondyliosoma cantharus
GTATTCAGTAAAAAAAAAAAAGTACCATAGTTATTCTTATAATAAAAGAGAAGTGAAAATGACTGTTGTTGACTTGGTCATCACTCACATTTAGAATTATTGAAAACAGTCAACATACAGAAAATAATATGAAAAACTAATAGTTACTATATATATATATATATATATATATATATAATATACATGTACATATATATGTATATATGTGTATATATATATATATATATATGTATATGTATATGTATATATATATATATATATATGTATATGTATATATATATATATATATGTGATTTATATATATATGTGTTTTGCAACACACCAGGATCCCTTTATGCTACATAAGATCAAAACAAACTATTTTATACAGTGCAGTGTGGAGTCCCACAGCCTGAGGAAAGGAGCTGCTCTGCAGTCTGGTGGTACGGCAGCGGATACGTCTCTATCTATTCTCAGATGGCATCAGGGTGAACACAGTGTGGCTGTTGTCTTTTAGTATCTTTGGGCTCTGTGCAAACATCTCACATCTGATTATATTCTCCCAGCATCTCAGACTCAATTAATACAAACAAACTGCTGCCATCTGGCAAAAGACACAAAAGTGTCTGCAGCTTCCTCCCTGAGTCTGCTCAATTCATCATCAACACTCCCACCTCTGAAATAAATGTAGCATAAAAGACTCAAACATTGCTTTTTGCAGCGTCCAATCAAAGTGCCATTTGTTTAACAAGGAAGACAAAACTTCCACCTTCGCTAAAAACCCTTGTCAGATGTCAGAAATATCACGCACAAAGAATCAAATAGGTAGCTCCAGGGATTACAAAATATCCCAGGTTGGTGCCTTGATGTGCAGTTTTCAGAGAGTTGATTTAATGGACAAAGGGAGAATGTGGGGTTGTCAACCTGAGCTGAACTGTGAGGTTGGTGTGTGTTACACAGAAATACCAATTGTTGTTTTGTGGCAGCTTCTCTCATTATGTACCAGGGCTCCCTCATCTACTGTGTTCTACGTTTTTTTTGTAAAAACTCTTTGCAGATGTTGTATGTTTGTGATCCTCTGGTCATTTTCAATAAATTCTAAATCAGATCAAAAGAGGAACATGTCAGTAGAGCCGTGACGGCATTCACTTTGGCCAAACCAAAATTATTTTTCCCTCTTCTTTCTTCTGTCATGTGTTGTGGTGCGCTCAAAAGCCACCCACATTGTCGGCATGTCAGCGGAGGAGTTCTCTGTTGTGTCGCGCATACCAAGCACGTAGATCCGTCCTGAGCTAGCGTGCAAGTAACCGTTTAGACTACAAAGATTTTTCTGACGGCCATTACCTGGCAGTCTAACTGTCATTGTGTGAACCACTGACACACATACACTCCTTCACTGTGTCTGTCTTCATGCCTGGGGCAACTGCAGTATTTCTCCCTCTCTCATTTTCTTCACCTGTTCGTCGGGTTATGGTCTCTAAACCTGCAGGGCAAGTCAGCAGTATGTGTGTGAGCCTCATCATCGGTAACATTTACTCTGTCAGTGAGAAGTGGATTTGACTCACACATGCAGATATTGCTCAATGGAAGTAAGACCCTGAACAGATGATTAATATCTTTAATATTGGCTTTGACAGCTCCAGGTTGTTATTCATTGTTGGAAGACAAAAAAAAACCCACAGCAGTTGATACTGAGACACTGGGAGCACTTCAAAACAGACCGATGTTGTTTCATCATTACTTTGTTGTGATATACTCAGTCTGACAGTCCTGTCAGTGCTTGCATACATTTTGAGCCATTAATGTGAATGAAATGCAGATGTTTGGAAATTAAAGAAGCTGTGTTGGTCTCGAGCCCCTCTGGGCTTCACGTGTCTCTGTAGGTGGGATCAATACATCAAATCTGACATCTTTTGAAACACGTCCTTCTTAATGTGTATTGAATTTCACAACGATTGCAGCATAGTAGTCCGAGGGTAACAGCAACAGATGGAAGGAGGAGCAGTCACCCAACGTAACTGTGCTGAACATGTACTGAATATGCTATAGCATAAGTACAACATATCTACTTTATACTTCTCAACTACATTTTAGAAGCAATCACTGGAGTTTTTACTCCTCTATGCATATTTTATATACTCAAGAGCTTTCGTTACTAGTTACTTTGCAGATTTAAATTATTAATACAAAATCAAAGCTGCAGTAACTGATATTTTTCTCATCAAAACGAATGTTAAACGGCTCTATATTCCAACAGTAATCACTGAGGTTCATGAATTAAGGGAAACATTTAGTACCATTTTGCATCTTAACAACGAAATAGAACGCAGGTGTTTGCTTTTGGCCCGTGGCCCACCGTTAAGGTTCAGTTTTGGCCCTCCAAGGAAAAAACAGTCTGGGGAACCATTTCTTCCCAGCGATATAAAAATGAGTTAGAATTAGCCCTGCATTAAACAACCTCAACATTAAAGTCATTAACACACACTAAAAATGTACTGGTAAAGAGATTTTCCTTCCCTTTATGGTTTTGTTTTGTGGGATTTTCTCATGTTCCTTCAGATTAACGTAGGCTTCCACATCACTGCATGCAGCATGATGCTGATGCTTTGCCTCTGTCCTATAACACCAGTTATAAAAGGAAAAAAGGGATATGATGTAACTTATTTAAGATGGGAGCAGCTGTGCTTGCAATTATTATTTGATGCCTTTAACCTGAGATCACAAACATGTGAAAACAACGCTCGTTTTCAGGATAATTTATGGTATTTCATTGTCTCAAGAAAATGAGAGGCAGATGTTCTGGAGATCACAAGATGATTCCTCATGAGAAAACGACATTCATACAAGTGGACCGTGAAACGACTCTCCCTGCTGTGTGGGGTGCTTTTGGGAGATTAAGAGCAAGCTTGAACTTTGTCTAAACTTTTGACACTGGCTATAAGAATGTTTCCCCTCTTGGTTTCTTCTCGAATAACAATAAGAGTCTTTCTCCATTTTAAACCGGACAACTGGAACCGTGCACACAGTTCTGAAAAACTGGAAGCCCGTATATATCAAAAAAACAAAACTGCAGACGGTCCAAATCTCACGGTTTTCACTCACATAGAAAATGTAATTCAAGGTCTAGACACGATTGCCATCATCGAGCGCGCTTTGGTCAACTGGAAAACATTGGCCTTCGAGATTCCTCATCCGATTGGTCTCACTCACTCCTCATCTGTTTAAACTCAGCTGGCATGACACTTTCAGTCCTCTGTCAGAGCATAAAAGAGGCCTTACTGTGGGTCAGGATGGAAGAGTAAGGCAAGCCATTTGTTTTAATGAAATCCATGCAACTTCAGAGTGTAGCAGTGGTTTGCAGTATGACTCCGGGAAGCTGGGCTGTAAGTTTAGCCCAACCTGAGGCGTAATGTATCTGATATCAAATGGACCTAACCATTAAAAGCTGAGGTGAAATTCATGTAAAATGTAAAATATACGCAGTACATGGCGACTAATTATGGTCAGAATTATGAACATCAGATCTGACATTCAGCATTTTTCTGATTATTGGCATCGTTGTTTTGAGTTTTTCTTTTTTGATGATTTCGTTGGCAATAAAAGAAATGTATTAAAGTATGTGCTGTTTTGGCTCTGATGCAGCATGCAATCTGCAAAGTAACTACTAACGAAAGGTATCAAAATAAATGTAGCGGAGCAAAAAGTCAAACATTTCCCTGGAGAAAATGAAAATACTGAAGTAAAAGTACGTCAAAGTTGTACTTCATTCCAGTACTTGAGCAAAATGCTCTTGGTCACATTCCATCGCCGCCTGTCCAAGATGTTCAAACTCTGCTTGCTTACTCTCTCACCTCTGCACACCTGGTAAATTGCCGGCATTAGATGGGTGTGAGCAAACAGAAAAACGCAGCCGCCCAGCCTCCCTGCTCCACCCCTCTGGCGGCAGAAAATTGTACAGGGGGGAGATTTCAGACGCTCTCAGGTGAAGCCCCCTGATGCCTTTAGGATAGGCACAGACGGTGAAAGGCCAAAGAGTAAAAGTGCGTTTTAAGTTCACATGAAAAGTTGAACATGTCCTGCAGGACGAAGGGATTTCCATATTTTGGAGGCTGCCGTGTCGCCAGATGGGGCAGACTTGAGCCTGCCGTCAGAGGGGGCCAGGTCTCTGGAGCTGTGATACTGGACAGGACTTCTGCTGCTCTATAGCTAAACGGGCATCCAGTGTAGTTTGGCAAGAATGGGAGTGAATCACCACATCTGTAAAACATTTATTTTATTGATGTTATTAACAGCGTGTTTATGTGGCATTTAGTTAATTCATTACTTTGTTGCTTTTCTTCAGTTGATCCACCATATTCTCGCCAGATGAGCAGAGGATGTTGGACAGCGGGGGTTGTTTTGCCCACAAATCAAATCTGATGAGGTGTTTAAATTCAGGTTAAAAACATATCAATCAGTTCTTGTTGGACTGTGTGCATACAGTAGGTTATATCTGTTTTTGTGCTCTGTCTCCACGACAGTGTTTTCTTTATTTCTAGTTTCTTTGCTACAATCCAGATTCTTGCATTCTTAAATTGGGTGACTTTAATTTACCACTTTGCTTAGCTGATGTGAAACAGGCACAAAGTGCAAACAAACATTAAAACATGCAGTTTAAGATGCTGGCTCTTAATTCATTATTGCTCTCCTTGACAGGGAGGACCTGGATGTGAATACTGCAGGATAACCAGAGCCGATGTCAAGAGGGCTCTAGGTTTCAACTCCATTGAAGCGTTTGGAAGTAAGTCTGATTCCAACAGGATTCACAAGACTGTGGGCTAATTGCACTGACATAGTGCATTAAAGCACTGCCTGCACTTATAAGCTAATTGCTCAAAAATATTTTGGCAGCAGTGAGATGCCGTTCCCACTGCAGCGTCAACGTCACCATTCTCGAGTCCTTGACTATGCTCAATACCACTGGCACTGTCATGAGCCAAATGACATTGTTTGCACTTCCTATTAAAACCTCAACAAAGGTTAGCCTAAAGTTCAAACGACACCAGCTGTCTTCATAATCCAGGTCGCAATAAGCCTACGTCTTAACATAAGCAAACAACCAATGAGAAATTGTAAGTCCTGGAAAGCCCAGGTCAAATATTTGCTAAACCTCTGGTGCTGGCAACAATGCAATTTTTTTTGGATGTGTTACCAAGAAGCCTGAAGAAGTTTGGTACATACCAGAGAAGCTATTTATTTGGAGTTTGATCGTTCCAGATGTTTGCTATGTTCAGATTAGATTTTCATTTTATTTGTTTGGTGTAATTATTATTATTATTTTTTATAGGTGGGCATATTTAGTTTTTGCGTAACTAGAAGGCCTAAAAGTCTTTGTTTTGCTTTTGCTATGTGTGGGAATTAATTAACACCCTGAGGGTGGAAAGGCAGACATAAGGCCGGTATCGGCTGGGTGGCTTTGTGGTTTGTTATCTGAGCAAGTAAGGCAAGATCCATGGTTACTCTGCTCTTTGTTTGCTTGATTGCTGAAGGAAACCTTAAGGTAAAAAGAAAGCCCCAGGTTCAATAGGCTTCTTTAGCCTAGCCCACATCACATGCTCATGGTGTGGCAGCGGGAAGTTTGATTTTAGCTTATTTTTTTATTCAACACAAACATATACTGAACATACAATATGGAGGAGATTCATACAGTTACACCTGATTTTTTTCAAATCTACGCCGACCATGTCATGAAATAATTTAACCTCATTGTTAATGGTCATTGTTACGGTAAATATTTTTCAGCAAACCTGTCTAATTTCAAATGTAGTCTTGCTGTGGTATTCTCCATTATGTAAGGCTTCCTGAGGCTTCAACCAGGAAAACTGTGATAGTTATTATTATTTTCTATTAAAATCAGGATTCTCAGAAATGAATTTGAGTCTCTGTCTGTCATATTGTCAGGCACTGTACCCAGTATAAAAAGTGCTGTATCCAATATAGATGTTCTTGGTGGAAGAAATTCAATTACTTTTTACTACAATTAGCAAATATCATTAGCATGCTAACACAATAAGGAAAATGTAGATGACTTAGGTAACTGTCAGAATTGTACATTGGCCCTGAAAGTCAAAACACAACAATGTTTCAGAAAACACATTTCACAAAACACAACACTTCACAAATCATATATTTTCTTAAAAAACACAATAACATTCCTAGAAAAACAAATCACAACACTTGACAAAACACAAAAACCTTTGACAAAATACAACATTTCACACAACATGACATTTCAGATAAAAATGTTTCACAGAACAAAATAACATCCAGCAAAACCAATGACTAATTAGCAAATGTTAACATGCTAACGCATAAGGAAATGATGAATAGGTAAATGACCTAGGTAATTGTTTACTGTTGAACAGCAGTATTGTACATTTCCCCTGAGAGTCAAAACACGTTTCACAAAGTGCAACTCTTGACTAATTATAATATTTCAAAAAAACATGACAACATTTTAGAAAACACATTTCATGAGATGCAACAAAGTTCAGAAAACATGACCTCACATCTGAAATGGCACCGTTGTGACCATGTGCCCTGTCTAAAATCATAATTAACTGAGAATATCTAAACACCTTGACGTTTCACGTGTCCATTGTTATTTCTCCTCAGGTTGTGTTCCATGGCCATGTTTTGAGTTGCTTGGAGAAGAAGACCCGGAAATCTGTCGGCACTATGTCCAAGCACCAAATGATGTGACGGTTGAGTTTGTACCTGAGCCAAGCCCCAAATCTGACACCATTGTTGTCTCCTGGAAGCCCAGTTACTATGGTATGTTCATACACATTCAACACATAGATGTCTCTTCTGTTTTATAATGACATGTCTTCAAATTGGGTGGAAGTTGTTTGGCTGGTTTTGAAACTCATTTATCATGTCGGACTGGAGCTCCCTCCCCCAAGTTATTTCTCATATGAGGGTTTGACATAAACAAGAGTTCAGGTGACATACAGTGAATAATGACTGAGAGGTAACGATGATGTCTTGCATTATGAGAACGCTTCAACGTATGAGAGACAGCCGGTTTAAGTTATTCTGTGTATGTCCGGGGTTTTGACGGGCGGCAGTGTCTCTGACATCCATGTTCAAAGTTTAATCGACCGTGCACTGGGCTGGTGCTGCACATGTGTGGATGATGGATCACCAAAAGGGTCTGCGACACTGATCTCACTCATCTGTCCCTTTTGTGTTTGTTGCAGGGATCTCCTTCCTGCGAGGCTTTCAGGTGTCCCTCCAGGCTTTGGGAGGGTCGAGTGTTGCCTGTCAGCTCTTTCTCTTCCACCGTAACCTCTCACTGCTGGCATCGCATGCTCAGAGGGTAGGAAAGGTTCCACTTGCTTTGGTCTTTGCTCAGCTCCCTGTCTCGCGTGCTATTTCTGACACTTCAAACACAAATTCCTGTTACAAGTTGTCACAGCTGTTACTAACAAGAATGTCCTCAGTCAATTATCTTGAGTTTGGATAAAAGAAGTAAAATAATACCTTGATTTTTGTCTCTTTATTAGAGAGCGGATCCTAAATCTTCCCCTTTCGTGTTTCTCATGTTCTCCTTTTATTACTCACTAATGATGACTTAGTGATTGTGGAATGATCCTATAATTTTGGTGAGATCACATTGACATTATGCCTCCAGGGAACAGCTGTACATTTTTTGGAAGAGCTGTAAAACATCATGAAAGACGCTACGTCAAGGAGAGCCACTATTTATGTAGCCTGTCCATGTCCTGAAGGATTTTACATACCAGCTCATGTATGCTGATTCACCATTGGGTACACGCAGACCTATGTGTTCTTTCATGAGCAATCCATACTGAGGTTCTGCAGCAGGTTATTAAAACTGTCCAGACCATCAATGGTACCCATCTGCTGAACATCAGTGATGTCAGTGAAGTGAGATATCTGCACAGAGCCCATTAAAAAATCGTTTCAATTGTCTTATCCGACCCGGTGACAGGCATTAAGAATTACTATAATGACTATATAGAAACAGCAAAGTGTTTGGTTATGTAGGTTATATACAGGGATGGTATTAAATTGAGACTATTTCAAAATTAAGTTTTGTCAAGAAAAACTTGAGGGAAGTAAAAAGTAAACATTCTACTGTTTCACAACACGTCAGGCATATAATACAACATATTTCAATGCACTGCTATCAATCAATCAAAAAAGCTTATTATTTTTCAAAATGTAGAGATTCTGTCAGAAACAAAACAATATTCATACAGAATTCAAAAGAGAGCAAAAGAAAACATCAGATCACATTGAAGGCGATTCATGATTCAGGCCCTGGGGGAAAGTGTGAAAAAAAATCACATTATTTGCATGTAACCCGTGATTTCTTAACAATTGTTGCTGTTATACAACAGTAATAAATGTGAGATTTTATAAGAAAGCTGTGCTGCTTTACCCTTTATAAAGCATATGGGCAAAAATCTTACCTCACCATATCAGATAAAAGAATGCAGTGCATTTATTAAAGAACACCAATGTAGTTCATGACTCCTGCTGTTTTCTGCAGGTGTACAAGTCGGACCCATTCCCCGGCCTCCCCCTTGGGTCCCAGTATGCTGTTACGGTCATGGCCCTGCCGGTGCCTGAGGAATGGGAGAGGTTCTACCGCAGCAAGTTCTTCTCCACACGCTGTAATGCTCTAGGCTAGATATTATCTTATTAGACACACACAACACAACAAACAAGCAAGGGACACACACACACACGCACACACACACACACAGGCACATGCACACACACAAACACACAGACACAGACACAGACACAGACATACACAGGCACACAAACACGCACAGTTCCAATGGAGCGAGTAGTGTTTGTGGTTGCTTCATTGTAACCTATAAAATCTAAATCCATGCAACAGCTGGTTTATTTGCAGTGCCTGTAGTGGTCATTACAGCAGTTATATGTAGTTATGATTATAATTACTTGTCATACTCTGTCATCTAGAAGCTTCTCTGCTCTGTAATCGTGGTACTTTTCTTCATATGTCTTTCAGTTTAACCACTCTCAAAACAATAGAGAATTTCTTGTAATATGCACGTTCTGATTTTGCAGCATGCGCAGAGAAGAACGGTCTTGAAAAGTGCAAGAAAGGTGAGCGAAAGCTATTGTAATTCTCACAGTTCCCAACTAAACAAGAGCCAGCTACAAAAATGCCATCTCTAGATGAAATGTTTCTTCTTCAGATCCGCTTTAACAAATCAATGTTTTATTGCCTGGTTGTAGACTGGTACCCCGAACATATTGAGGTCCGGCAGGAAGGGACTACCATCAATGTGACCTTTAACCTGGCTCCCCCAGAGCTGGGCATCAGCAGCTACTTCTCACAGTGCTACGCAAACAGCATTATGAAACACATGGACATAACACCTGTGAGTGGCTTCAGCTTTGTATTTTGCTGCTTTGTTTTCAGTCAGTGCATTAATTCTCACGTCTGTTAGCTATGTTACAGAAATATTTAATGCTTGAGAGAACTGAATCATTTATTGTGTTAACTATTAATTTAATTTCCTTAGAATTCTTCCAAAAATGAAACCCACCACAGCTATCGGATGAATGATCTTCAAGAAGGCACCACCTACACTTGTGAGGTAAAATAACTAAAAAGGGATCAAAACTAATCTACAGTATATCTCACTTTGCGTTTGATGAATGATATTGGAATACCTATGTCAAGAAAATAAGTGTTATATGGGCTATACTAATTATTATTATTATGATTATTTTTTATCCTTGTCTTGGAACATTTCCTGTACTCTGACAGCATAATCTTAACTGAAAATCCACTTCTGACTTTTGTTTCTGGAGCTTTCAAGCACATTTTCATGATTTCATCAGCGGATAGTTTGCTCAGTCGTTATTATTTGACCTAAGTATGGAACTTAAAGCAGCTACAAGAAACGTTTATTTTTTGTTGATTTTGGCACCCCCTGTGGATGAAAGTGGTATGTGAATCACCCCTTCCTGTCTAATGATCTTGATGTGGCTAGCATGTACATTTGTTTTGAAAGCGAGTTAAAGGATACCAAAGGTTCTTTAAATATGTTTTTAAATCCTTGCACCTGATGTAGGTGATAATGAGCCATCAGTATTTTACTGAAACTTTTCATAACCAATTAAAAGGTCCTTGTAGTACATCTATTAAGGTGCAGTGAAAAGCCCCTATCAACTTTATAAGGTGATAATATATCAGTATTGCGTCAACAGCTTTGCTTTTTGCCCCCTAAGTTGCCTTAGAAATCAATTAAGGCATGTTTAAGATCATTTTATCAAACCACAGTCTTTCAAGATCAGGAATTAACTTTAATGCTCAACATCTCTTGTGTCACAGATTGCAGCTAATGAAGTGGATGCAGTGAGAAAAACATTCAATGTTCAGGTCACGCGTATTCAAAGAGGTAGGCAAGGTTGTTCTGTTGTTGCTGATACTCACAATAGCAATGCATTACAGAAGGCAGAAGGCAAACTTCTCTTTACTTGTTCGTGAGAATTGGACATTGTGAAGTTTGTGTTCTTTACAGGTTCTTTATAGGTTAATAATCTAGATTTTAATATATTCTTATCAGGTATGATCACTCCCCTCAGCCATTCATCCTTTAAAGTAATACCGCTCTCATGCCTTTATGCTAATTTGAGCCAGGAGGCAATTATATTAGCATAAAGCCTATGGGGACCATAGCTACCGGTTCTCTTTCCAAAGTTCAAAAATAAGCCTACCAACACGTCTAAAGCTAAGTAATAAATATGCTGTATGTTATATGTTTTAAGCCACAAACAGACAGAACAATAGAAATGACACATTTTTGTTGTACACGATGTTATGTGCTGTATCTTTTGTTTGGCCACCAGTAGTCTCTAGTTTTCTGGTATTACTTCAAAAAGCTTCCGTTAGCTTTTGTCAGACAGCAGCTAACGTTAGCATTCAGCCACTTCCTTGCTAACATTAGTGTTTGATAGTGTTACACAACAGAGCGAGCTGGGCTAGTCCAGTCGTATGCTAAACTAAGCTAATCTACTCCCAGCTCTAGCAAGGTAGGCTAATTAGCATTCAGGTACAAAGGGGGTATCAATCTTCTCATGTAACTCTCTATGGTAAAGCAAGTAAACCTGTTTACGTAAATGTCAAACTACATACAGGGTTTCTTGAAGTTCTGCTCTTCCCCCATCTTTAGAAGGAGCCACGCCACTCTCCGTTACTCCCTCCTTGGCTCTGATGCTTCCAGTGTGCCTGGCTGCGGTAGCCATTATTGTAATCTTACTGGCCGCTCTCACCGGGCTGACGCCCAAGCTGCAGATGAAAAAACTCTTCATGAAACAAGGTGCAAAGACAAAGAAAATACATAATGTAAAATAACAACTTGTGTCTCATGAAGGCTAATTTAAAATTATGATAATTACTCATTTTACAGAGAGCCTTCCTTATACATCCGGACTGTCTTTGCCAACACCGGCATCGGGTGACATACGTCACGGAGAGACTGGGACTCCGGAGGAAGTGGTGTCCTTACCTGGAAACAGACTCACCCCTCCTCGTCTTCTGATTTGCTACAGCAGCTACGATGGCCCTGCTCATGTCAAAGCCGTCATGCAGCTGGGGGCTTTTATACAGCAGCACATGGCCACTCAGGTAGAGGACGTGACATTTCACCGCCCTAATTGGCCGCATTCACATGGCGGCCATTTTCCTCGGACGTCATGCTCGGGGGTGGGAAGCTTGAGAGCTGAGATGATGTTATGCTGCTGGCCAAGGCTGTAACTTTGTGTTGAAAAGTGGTGGGGACACAAGGCATTTTAAAATGTAATTTTAGGCAATGTAATGAGGCAATTGTATGAGATCAGAGTAGATGATTTAAACGGGGGAAAAAAGCATAATGTGGCATGTGTGTATTTCATCACAATGATTAGTTAACTTGTTTGTTTGTTTTTGTTTTACCAATTACCCTTTTAAAAATGATGGGGACAAAACCTGTCATATTAAAAAGTGGTGGGTACATGTCCCTAGTGGCCCCAGTGTAATTTACACCTATGCTGGTAAATTCTGTGTTATACACAAAGGGAATCTGACAAATTGGTATGATTTTACCTCTTACTGATTGATCAGCAACTAAAGAGACGATCTATATGGAAAATCTGGGGAGACATCAGGCCATTGATAACCTCTTAGATAACGTTAACTTTCAGCCACATCCTGGATTACAGTACCGTTTGATTACATCTAATGCATTTCACATCCGGGCTCAAATAGTTGTGTCAAAGATCAGCATTGATATTTAAGAATTAATATACACCTTTCCTGTCGTATTCTGAAAAACTACAAAACTGGAATGTTAACTGGGAAGTGGTTGAATGCTAACAAATATGTTGTTTACCTTGACATATGGCCTGATGTTCCTCTAGATTTAAAAAAAATGTTTTGGGCAAAACGATAATTTGTGAATTTGTTTTTTTATGGGACTTGCAACCTGGAACAAAACAGTACAACATTTGTTTTTTCCACCCTGAGTGTGAGGACGCTGAACAGGAAAATGACCGCCGGGGGAATGGTACAGATGCTCTGGTTTAGCGGATTCAGAGAGGCAGGATCAAATTAGACTACAATCCTTTTGTTGGAGCCTGGAGACTATTTTTGTAACATCTTACAAAACTAGTGATTTTATTGTCCATTTATTTGTTTCTTCTTGTCTGTGGGATTAGATCTGTTTATTGTGAGACTTTTCTTTCATCCTAGGTGTGCCTGGACCTGTGGGACTCTCTGAGTGTGGCTGGGGAAGGCAGTATGGCGTGGCATTGCCGGCAGATCAGGGAGAGTGACTTCATCTTGGTGATCTGTTCTCGGGGCCTCAACCACAGACCTGAACCTCCAGAACCAGAGGGCAACGGCGAAGATGAGGAGGCAGACGGTGGGCTGGACTTTGGACACAATGCCTTCAACTCTGATGCAGCGGTGCAACTCATCGGAGAGGAGGTGGGCCGAGCCAAAGCCAGGGGCCAGGACCTGTCCAAATACATGGCGGCTGTTTTTGAGTACTCTGAGGAAACGGACATCCCCACTGAGCTGAGGCTGGTATCTCACTACAGGCTGACAAGTGACTTAGAGCTGCTATTCTCACACCTCCATGGAGTAGCTCTGCATAGGCCGGGGGGTTACCTGAAGATCAACCACATCTCAGAGGAAGGCTTCACTAAGTTACCAGCTGGAGCAGCTCTACAGTGGGCTATCTATGAGGCAGGAGTGGCAATGAGGGCAAAAATGCATCACTCTGTGGAAGGAAGGGACTAAACCCTGACTTAAAGATAGCTCTGAACCCAGCGTAGGAGAAAGGTTGGCCTGAAGATGTGGCCACAAACCTGATGGCTCCATATCTGGTCAGGCCATGAGCTTAACCACCTTTGCCTCAGTTGTGCTACGACGGCAATAACTTTGACCACTTTGCACTTTGACCAATGAAATATGTTCACATGCAACATATGTGTGTGTACAGGAAGGATTTGTAAAAAGAACAATGAGTAAATGTGTGTAATGGTCAGTCTTGCGAATGTATTTGGTAGGTATTCTTTGCTTGTTTTCTTGCAGTGTCATGTAACAAGCTATTATGAAATGATGTAAGCGTTGTACATAAATACATTATTAATCTCATACTTGAGTTATTGAAGTTATTCCATGAGAATGTCTGCCTTGACGTTGGCTACATATTGAACCTTATATACATGTATGTTTAGAGTCATGTTTATATTTTATTTATACATGTGTATATCCCATTTACTCATATAAGAATGGTTGAATTGGTCCTATCATTTTAATTTGTTTATGTTACTGATGTAAGCTTACACCGATGGATAAATGTGTTATCTTGCATTTTCTATTATATATTTTCTTGTGAAATATGGAGTTATTATGTGCACCTAATCATCTAATAAAATATATTGAAACAAGTTTTCTTTGGCTCATCAAATATACTTTAGGCTATATGTTGCGTTCATGACATTTATGCATGAATCTCTTGACGTGTGAATGAGATTTGCAAGAAGTATTGTAGATGCTGTAGGTTGCCAGGCCAGAGTAAATCCTCCGATCTCTTTGTATCTCAAATATTTTGTGATCAACTTCAACTGAGGAAAACGAATTATATTGACTCAAAAATTGTGTTGGGGAAGTCTGGCTCATAATTACGAACTTCTCATATGACCTATGCACAACTAGTAGTTGAAATTCTGGTTACGCTGTAGTGACTTAAAAAAAACAGATCTGGCAACCCGGGTGGAGAGTCAACGTTGTGAGCTCATTCAGGCTCTCTCTGACAGCCAGCGTGGAAAGATGGTGCTCGACTTGGACCTGTTTCGGACCGACAAAGGCGGCGATCCAGAAATCATCCGTGAGACCCAAAGGAAGAGGTTTAAAGATGTCACACTTGTCGATAAACTGGTCGCCGCAGACACAGAGTGGAGAAAATGTAAGCGAATCTTCATTCAGTTGTTTCAGTCATAGCGGCTAACGTAAGCGCGGTGGCTAATAATGCTAAGGTTAGCGTAGCGTCAGTGTATGTTCCACTGGAGAGGAGCTCACGCCCAACCCCATTAAAAAAATCTGGCTATTCAATACTTAGTATGCGAATACAACCAACTCTCACATCCCACCTGGGACTTGACAAGATTTTACTAATTGTTATGACCCAGTCTTCTATTCGGAAATTTGAAATGCTAAGATAGTAATCAAGTTTTTTATTAATTCGCTCTCTACACAAGTAATGTGGTGAACTTTCGCTACACTGCGGTGGTCAGAAATGTAACTATTAAAATACAACTGTGTCACTTTGGTGTGTTATATTTATGCCGTATTTACCAGTGACCATTATTTTAACAAAGAGTAAAATAATAACTCGTGTAGTGTGCCAATTTCTGTCAATATGGTGGGCAACATTTTCTACCCAGATTTGAGTGGAGTCTGGTATGATGTTCTCACAGGAAGAGAATAGCACGTTTAGGGGCTAATGCTAGCGCCGCTAGCACCATTCACTGATCTCAAATGAAACATATGTTTGCCCTCCACGTAGTTTACGGTCGTTACTTAACTTTGGGTTTCTATAGTTAAATGCGTAGCAATGTGTAACCACACATTCTCAAAATGGTATGGACATATGTTATACAAAATGTTGGCTAATGCTGGGTTAGCTTAGCGATGCCGGTTAATAACGTGCAATCTGATGCAATCTTAGCTAGCACCGTGTCAAGCCAACCTCGCCCTGCAGTGCAGCTGCATACACTGTGAATCTGATGCAACTTGATAACGTGAACGATTTTATTAATGCTGTTTAAGGAGTTAAAGTAGTTTGTCTACATTTTTATCATCGTTCTTTACTGTAAGAGAGGCAGTTGCTACGCACAGTAACACCTGTCACCAGGTTGCCAGTCGTGCCACTGCAGCACACACACACACACACACACACACACACACACACACACACACTCGCCAGCACAGCCCCATGCACTGACCGACTGTGATGTGTCCCCTAACAGGCCGCTTTACTGCAGACAACCTCAACAAAGCCAAGAACCTCTGCAGCAAGAGCATTGGGGAGAAAATGAAGGTACTGAGTGAATAACTGCCAGTATGTGTCCACTAACCAGATCTGAGAGGGAGTTATGAAATGTTCATTCCCATGCTTAACACCTGTCTATGTTGTGAATGTAGAAGAAGGAACCAGTTGGGGAGGATGAGTCTGTACCTGAAGAAGCACAGAATCTGGAGTCCCTAACAGCTGAAACACTATCGGTACGATTGTCTGCGCTTCATGCACTTATACCTACCTGTATGGACACGTTTTGGCGTTTCACTAAATGAATGTCTGACCAGGCAGATAGAATTTAAAATTGCTGAATGTCTTTCTTTGCCTTTTCCCTCCTTGCTTGCATGTTTCCGTGTCAGGCCTTGACAGTTACCCAGATCAAGAAGGTGCGTTTGTTGGTGGACGAGGCCGTGGAGAAAGGTGACAGCGAGAGGATAAAGCTGGAGGCCGAGCGCTTCGAGTACCTGAGGGAGATTGGCAACCTTCTGCACCCGTCTGTACCCATCAGCAATGATGAGGTGAGTGGTTTGACGCATGCATGTCTGGTTAAAGAGGAATCTGTTTCAGAATAGGTGACAGTATAAGAAACAAAAAGTAAGATATTGCACTTACAGGGAGTGCTGGTAGTAAAAGAGACTTAAATGTGTGAGAAAGCTTGTGTGCGTTTTATCCAAATGAAGTGTGTTAACATCAGTCTCATTGACTCAGCTGTGAACAAGGAAGCAGAAGTTGCTTTTATGACCCGTTTGTACTATTTTATGTTTATGATGTGCATTTGCGGTTAGGCTGTTGATTAGCTGCCAATGATTATTTTCATTAAAGACTAATCTAAATGATTATTTCTTCGAAAGTAAAATGTGAAGATTGTACTTTAAAGCAGTGGTGCCCAACCTTTTTTGCACCGCGGACCGGTTTCATGTAAGACATTATCTTACGGACAGGGGGGAGGGTATACAATTATACAACAAATAATTACCTCCCGAAGTGTCCTCCTTATATCCAGTCTACTCCGTAACTTGCTAAGGTAACATACTTTAAGGCCACCATCATTTGCAGTATCCAGCAGTTGTCCACTCGCCGTCCCCACAGCTCCAGTTCAGCCACTGTATCAGCCAGCTTGAAGACATTTGTCAGCCTCCCTACATGTAGCTTCCTTTTTCTCGGCAGTCGTAGGCTCTTCTTCTGTCTCATCATTGGGCCTTTTCCTTTTTTCTTTGCAAAGTAGCTCTCCAAAGACATTTGTTTTCAGCTCCACAACACCTTCAACCAATCAGCAGAAGTTAATATTTCCTTTTTCTTCCTGACAGGATGCAGACAACAAAGTGGAGCGCACCTGGGGCGACTGCACCGCCCAGAAGAAGTACTCCCACGTTGACCTGGTTGTAATGATCGATGGCTTTGATGGAGAGAGGGGGGCCATCGTAGCTGGGAGCAGAGGTTACTTTCTGAAGGTGGGTTCAAGTATAACCTCCAACACATGCCTGACATGAATAAATCACTGTCGACCAACATTCCTTCTCAAGCTGTTTTGTTTTTGAGCGCCTGCTTACCTGCAAAACAAGAGACCAGCTGTTGAGTTGCTTTCCTCTCCTGTGTTGTGTTCAGGGACCACTGGTGTTCCTGGAGCAGGCCCTGATCAATTACGCCTTAAGGATTCTCCACAGCAAGAATTACACTATGCTCTACACACCCTTCTTCATGAGGAAAGAGGTCATGCAGGAAGTCGCCCAGCTCAGCCAGTTTGACGAAGAGCTGTACAAGGTACAGAAGCTTTTACTGGATTCCTTCTCTTTTTTCTCTTAATATATATTTAACTTTACGAGATGTGTTCTGGAGTTAAACTTGGACAGTGAAGAGGAATGTTCTGTCCAGCACCAGAAAAATGAGGGAAATCTATTTTTATTAGGTGTATAAATTCAACACCAACCATATTAAAACATTGTTTTGAAATGAGATATCATGGCATCCACATTTGGCCATGTGGTGCCATCTTGAGGCACAAACAAAGAGCTGCACTTTGTAGATTTTACAGTGGTGCGTTCAGGTTTAAAATGATGTCACTTCACTTTCAGCCACTACAGACGGCACTGTACTTCAACATGTTTCTGCCCACTCAGGAAGTGATATGTTTAAGGGCCAAATTGTTTGCCTTAAAATTCTTTAAATAGTCTTAAATTTGAACAATGGCTTAATTGCCACAAACATTTTTCAATTATCCATTTTAAGATTTCTTTTTATCAAAATGAGTCTTCTGTGTGAAGGTCTTTAAACCTTGCACTGAACCTGATTTGTTGGTTGAAACTGTCACTGGTCGCAGAGCTTGGTGTGGCTCTATTGGCTGAGCTTGACCAGTTTCTGCTTCTGCATGAAAAAAACAGTGGCTTAATTATCATCTGTCAGCTTTTTGGCTTCTTTTCTGTCTGGTGTTATCGTGTTCTGACTTTTCACATCACTATAGATGCAGGCAGAGGGTTGTTGTGACTGTATATATTTCACTGGGCAATGTTTCAGTGACTTGCAAAGAAAATGCACGGGTCATGACTCATGAAAATGATTCTAAGCAAACTACAGAATATTTCAGAAACAATTTTCTGGCCTTTGAGAACTTCAATCACATTGACAGGTTCCAAGGTGGAAATCCTGTAAATGGATCTCTGCCCTCTTTTCTTCAACCCCTGTATGTGTTTTATATCAGGTCATCGGTAAGAGCAGTGAGAAGTCAGACGACGGCGCCATCGATGAGAAGTACCTCATTGCCACCTCGGAGCAGCCCATTGCGGCCTTCCTGAGGGACGAGTGGCTCAAACCCGAGGACCTGCCCGTCCGCTACGCTGGCTTCTCCACCTGCTTCAGACAGGAAGTGGGCTCCCATGGCCGAGACACCCGTGGGATCTTCAGGGTGCACCAGTTTGAGAAGGTCAGTCAAGGAATTATAGTGTTGTTATATATTACTTTTCCCTCAAATAAATAAATGGCTACTTTTTGGTTTTACTCATTAGTCAAATTATTAGATTTGTTAAATTATTATTAACTATTTGCCAGGCACTCAATGAATTAGTTAAATTGAGAATAATGATTAATATTCTATTAGGAACTGAGGTAAACGTTGGATTTTGTTTTGTAGATCGAGCAGTTTGTCTACGCCTCCCCACATGACGGCAAGTCATGGGAGATGTTTGATGAGATGATAGGAACGGCGGAGGAGTTCTACCAATCACTAGGAATTCCTTATCGCATCGTCAACATCGTCTCCGGTAGGTCTGACACGCATGCTTACACCGCACCGTAGAGCACTTCTGAAGTTGTTTGAATGTATAAAATAAACAGAAAGATCTGATTTTTTTTTATTGAAGAGTTTTAAATCAAATAGTCTTACAAGCTTCCAGGCCTGTTTCCTGCACTAAATTACTCGGAGCAGGAAAAGCTGAATTTTAAAAATAATATATGAATGAATTCAGCCCGTTTTCAGTCAAAGCTGCCAAAAAGTCCCCAGTTTCTGAATTGTGACTTTTCTGCGTTTCCTTATGTGATAGCAAACTGAATCTCTTATTCAGGTTTTGGACTGTTTGTTGGGCAAAACGAGGAAATGTAAGACATCGTCTTTGGCTTTTGGAAAGTCTGATACACAATTTTCTTACATGTAGGAGACTAAATGATAAGTCAAATACACTGTGGCTTAATAAAAGCTATAGTTAATTGCAGCCTGATATTCTATAGTAACAGGTATTTTAATGTGATATCCCCAGCATTTACAAAAATCATATTCTGCTGAGGCAGGGATTTACAGGTGAGGTGACGCCAGGAAGTTCTTACATGAAGATCAGTGATCACACTATGCTAACTCTTCTCACCGTATGCCCTCGTAGGTGCCCTGAATCACGCTGCCAGTAAGAAGCTGGATTTGGAGGCCTGGTTCCCAGGCTCTAGTGCTTTCAGAGAGCTGGTCTCCTGCTCAAACTGCACTGACTACCAGGCCAGGCGCCTCCGCATCCGCTACGGACAAACCAAAAAGATGATGGACAAGGTGAGTAATCTGTCATACAGCTGTGCATCTCAACAAAGACCTGGATTCTGTTAGGTGGCCAACATGGTAGATGTTTTATCCCTTCCCTTTCTTTAGCTGCATGTTAACACACTTCCTCTCTCTGTCTGCTATGTAGGCAGAGTTCGTGCACATGTTGAACGCAACCATGTGCGCCACCACACGTGTGATGTGCGCCATCCTGGAGAATTACCAAACTGAAGAAGGCATCGTTATTCCAGAGAAGCTCAGGGACTTCATGCCTCCTGGTAAGCTGTGCTCAATGTTTTCACATCTGGTGTGTGCTGTGTTCTTTGAAAAAGAAAACGTATAGCTGCTATGAAGTGGTTTGGTCAATGAAGAAAAGTAAAGAATCAAGAATAAGCTGTTGGAATGTTAGTAGAAAGTGGTGACATGCTCCTAATGCACAGTGGGAATTGTTCTAATAACTACTGACTAATACAAGGTATTACTCAGAGCTTGATTGATGAATCAGGCAGGCTGATGTTGGCTAATTTAAGATGTAGTGACATCTCTGTCTGTCAATACCTAACAAAAAAACTGCAGCACAGAAATGGTTTGTGGTCATTTAGAGACCATATCATCCTTATGTAGTTGGTCCATCAGCATACAGCCCTGTGTAGTACCGTTTTCTTGATCCCACTAACATGAGACTACATTAGCTCCTATGGAATCCTAATCCCTATACTGTCCTCTAAACAAGACACTAGCATGATTTTTACACCGTTTAATGTTCAAAATGCTTATTTTGATCCCAATTTAAAAAGAAAAGTAATCTTGGGTATCGTTTGTGTTAAAAAAGAAAAAAATTATCACTAGCCAATATATTGTTGTTGGTGTCGCCTTCAAAAATCTGATACCCGATGTTGACCTCAATATGGTGCCTTAAGTGTTACTGCATCAGTTTTACTCCTAAGGCTTACATTTTGGACTCAAAACACAAGATCTTTGCTCTTACATCTGAATATGTGAAAGTGTTTCAAACTAAAGCTAAATACAGATGCACACTATACTAGGGGTTGACTGATGAGATCGATACCAGTTATTATCAAGGAGACAAAAAAAGGTTATTTGGGTCCAATATTAATTTGCAGTAAAAAAAAAAAAATAATCTTAGAACAACCAGTGATGGCACTGAATACATTTTTACTCAAGTATTGTTCTCGTGTGAGAATATGGTGCATCGGGGCTAAAGTAGAACATTTTGAATTAGCACATTCAATTATTTTATCGGCAATCTGACTGAAAAGTCACTGTTGTCAACACATATACAAGATAGTTTCCAAACCACTTGTTTGATGACAGAATAAGCACAGTGGACACACATTTAGCCAAAACGTTCTGAAAGACTGCATGAAATTCCAGTCTGAGTGAAACAAAGTCACAAAGGAATGTAGAGTTGCAATCAGTTGTAACATGTGTAACCTCAGGAGATATTTGGAAAGTTGTGAAACACTGTAGCAATGTTGTTCACACTTGTTTAATTGATTTCAGACATATGTATGCTCTGGTTAGGACTAACAAATGCCCTGACTTGTTAGTAGAAAGTGATGTAAGTAACAGGCTGCTGGCTGTGGCTTTATATTCAGTGTGGAGACGAGAGATTTGTTGAGCGGTATCAATTTTTCCTTCTAACTCTAGAAGCAGAACAAGTGTATTTTCTGAAATGTTGAACAATTCAACTAACTGCATTGCTGTTTTCATGCTGTTCTCTTTGATCATTGTGTTCCAGGAATTTTTAAATGTTTCTTAAATTCATATGAAAGACTTGGAAAAACTCTGTTTTTTCTTTACTCACCCTGCTTGTCTGTCCTCCAGGTTTGACAGAGATCATCAAGTTTGTCAAGCCCGCTCCCATTGATCAGGAGATGGCTAAGAAAGCAAAGAAACAGGCAGGAGGGAAGAAGAAGAAGCAGGAAGGAGACCTGCCCAACGCCATGGAGACCATGTCTGTCAACGACTCGTAGACTCCATCACAGGAGCACAGTGTCGCTTCACCAGCCACACAGATATAGACTGATGGAACAGAGCCTCACGTTAAATGATCACAGATCATTTTTGCTGTTTCTCCCGAAATAAAATTGTTGAAAAAACAGGAAACAAATCTCAGATGGTTTAACTTAATGCTATCCGTACCTTAGAACAAAGCTGGCTATGTCCCATCAGTGTCTGTCTGAATGGATGGTGTCATTCATCTCAGCTGTTTCTCCAGTCGTTCACTTTAAAGGGAACTTTCTCTGTTTTTCTCACCCATCTACAGAGTCCACTGACCACCTGTCCGTCTCTGTCAGTTTCTCACATCTGCAGCAACACTGAGCCTAAAACAAACGGATAAGATATTCACAATCAGCAGCAACATTTCTGTTAGTTCCTGTGACTCGTGTGTAGTGCAGATAAACCCCTCCTCATATACAAATACATGCTTTGGAGATCCGTCATTATCTTTGAATTGTGGAGATTTTTGTATAACTGATCAGTAAATGTCTGAAATCTTCATTCATCGACCAAAATCTGCATCTCCTGTGTAAAATGTGGTTGGTTGCTTCATGTGTGAAATGGTTTTAAAGTTGATCTAACTGCTCTAATTCAGGATCTTTGGAAAGTGATCAGGTATGTGTCTGTTTTAGGCTTCCCATCATGTCATCTCTGGCCACAATCATCATCTTCAACTGTAACGCTGTTCACAAGCTTACGATTGAGACACTGACATCGTCTTTCTGCGCTTGCTAATATAAATATATATATATATGATTGAGAAATGATGGAGTGGCACTCACTGTAAACCAATCTTAAATAAAGTTGGTATGGAAGTTCTGTTTTGTGTTTTTTCTGTGACTCTACAGTGTCAGTACAGTAGTTTTAAAACTGCTGTATGTTTATTCACATTGCAGTTCTTGAAAACTCCATGTTTTTATTTAAGTTCACATCATTCTGAATAATTGACATATTCCTATATAAGACTGCCTCATCTTGGTCAAAGAATGCTTATAAGACCAAATGCTGTCTCCAGTTACAGAGTGGGAACTCACAAGAAAACATGCATACAATCCTGAATGTTTCCATTCCTATCCTTAAAATAGTCTCATCAAGCCCGAAAGGAAAAGCTTAAATGAACAAACACCCCAGTTAGTGTCAGTGGGGTCCAAATATGCCCACAGAAATATCTGGGCCTCTGAAAATGTCCAGTGACTAGGCCCTTACATTACATCAAAACATACAGGACATCTTGCCTATTATCGACATCATCGTCTTTCTCACAGGTTATGGAGTATCCTTCGCTGACGCTAGCTACCTCTTGGAAGGTAATGTTAGCTTCCTGGCTATCATTCACCTCTTCTGTTTTGTTTTTTTACTGATGCAACAATAAAATAATTGCACACTTTTTGTTTTAATAAGTAAGCATTTGAGGTGAGTATTTTGGTTCAAAATAAAGTTTGATTATAACTGCTTACATTTAGGAAGAGCACAATTATGGCTGGCCTCGGTGGCCCCCTAGAGGTAGAGCCACAGGAAGCTTCCATTGTGAAATTTCAATGTCAAAAATGTGTTTCTTCTAACAAGAAATTACAGTTCAACTAACTGCTTTCAAAAGTCTAAAAATCGACTTTAAACCATCTCAAACAGGCTGTTACTTTAGGACACTTTGGAGATTTAATCACATATTTAAAGTTCCACATCATCGTGACAAAATTAGCTTCAATGGATCATCAGATGTGCTGATAAAACCTCCAGGGAACATGGACATCTGTTAAAGGGCAATAAGGAAGACATGACAGTTACTCATTAACTAAAACAGACTTTACACCTGCCCATTTGTACTGCAATAAGACGCCGATTCACTGTGGTTAACACATATTTACAAAAGGTAAGATGAATTTAAAGTATGTTCTTTAATGATTTAGGTGATTGATACATTTCTGATCAGTAAGTGTCTAAGTCTTATGTTTATGTCAGCCTGCAGGTTGTCATTTGGTACCGGACGAGTTAAAATGAGCGACACTTCAGAAGATGATAATGAGATCTCCTTCAGTGTCAAGGTAAACGCTGATATTTGAGTAATTCTGAAAGTGGAAAACAAAGACAGGACGGCTGCGGTTAACAATGTCATGACATATATGTTAATAACATTTAGACTTATAAACTTAGACTTTCTTTTACTGTCATTCGAATTACACTTTACAGTGCAATGGGAACGAAATTTCGTTTCAATGGCTCAGGATAAAAAAAACAAAAAAAAAACAGCATATACATTCCGGGCGTTGGAAAGTAGGATGGAGGGAAGCGGCCTTCTGATACATGCTGAATGTATCCTTAGATTTATGCTGTCTTTGCTGTTTGAAACACCATTTTCCGTGTTGCTTCATGTGTATTTCTTTCTCTGTAGTTTCTTGGCAGAGTTCAGGTGGTCCGCCACAATGGACTACAGATCCTGGATGAAGCAGTTGAGAGTCTAAAGGTTGGTTGTTACCACTTGCATCCTGTTTTAATTGCTGTTTCTTTCCATTACAGGGAAACTTTGCTTGGATATCATTTTATGATGTTGTTGATGCAGCTCTTCCAACATGGCAAACAAAGCCACAGTGTGTTGCAGAAGGCTTGTACTCTAGTGGGAAACCATGTTTGTATCCACTACATGAGCTCTATATGATTTAGTAACTGTATGTGTTGGCTTTGAAGACGCAGTAACAAACATGACACGCAGTCGATCTCCTCTCATCCGCAGACATCAGATAAACACTCGTCAGAAAAGGCAGCGAAGAAGAGCAAAGTCCATCTCTTCCTGACACTGAGTGGGGTGGACATTTTGGAAAACAAAACCAAGGTGTGTGTGTGTGTGACAAAAGTGTAGCGGCCATCATCCCACACATCTCGCTTTCTTTGGTCACGAATCATCACCTCTAATCTTCTCATTGTCTCTCCTCCTCAGTTTTTGTTGTACTCGTGTCCTCTGTCCACCATCTCCTTCTGTGCCGTCTTGCCGTCTTCACCCAAAGTCTTTGGCTTTGTGGCTCGACACCCTGCCGCAGACATGTACCACTGTTATCTGTTCCAGAGCAAGAAGCTGGTGAGTAGTCTCGGTACACTATAGTAGCAATCCCTGCAGGACAAATGCGGTGGTTTAGTGTATTTATTTTGAGCAGATCACTAACATTTAAGGATAAGCTCACTGAAAAAGTGAAAATTCAACAATCATCTCCTCAGCCTCATACCAAAGGAAACGTTGGGCGATGTTTTGTAGTCCATAAAACATTTTTGGAGCTTTGTGGCAAAACAGTGTTGCAGCATCAGTAAACAGTGAAAATTGCGGCTTAACAAAGGTTGTAAATGACGTCTTTTCAAATCAATTTGGGGTCTTAGGCCTTCTGGAGACTTAGATTGAGCCTGATGAGCTGTATGGAGCCATTAAATCACTTTTATACGTTTTTTTTTTTAAGTCCCCATCTACTTCAGCTGTGAAGCTCCAGAAATGTTTAGAGGACTACAAAACTTCACCCAACTTCCCCCACAGGCATTTGGGTGAATAAGTGATAACTGAGTTTTAATTTTTGAGTGAACTGTTCCTCTAACTTCCGAAAATAATGCAGTTTACAAACCAGAGAGGAACATTGTGCACTAGTTAAATGAGATGTTCAGGATTTAAG
>OMLP01028085.1:1932-18660 GCA_900302685.1 Spondyliosoma cantharus
TCTCATTCGCTCTCTTTATCTCAGCTCTATTTTTATATTCGACACAATAAGCTTGTCTGTTTTGCCACCACAAAAGCGATATTTGTTGAAAGAGGAGCACAGAAGTTCGATGATCACATTACAAACCTCAAATGCCACACTGGAACATTCTGATCTCAGGTTTAGCATAGGGATCGCCGAGGTATGATAGCACAAACACGAGCACACAAATACACAGAGAAAAACCCACCCCCAGTTCAAAAGACACTTAACACTAGCTGTGGGAATGGGCTAAGTGGCCGCACTGAGTGACCACGCACTTAGAATTCCTGCCTGAGAGAGGCTCCTGTTACCTTTCTTGGCCTGAGAAACAACACACACACACACATACATACACACACATTACATCGTCACACGCGAATGGGAACAGGTGAAAATGCCTGTGACTTGCAGTTACATGTGCATTCCTATACTTAAACACGCACGTGTATTATAGTTTTATGTGTATGTATATGACGCCTACAACAGAGTAGTCTTGCTATTGAAGATGTGTGTGTCCAGGGGCCAGGCGACCAACTGATGAAAAATCACAGTAACCCTATTCATATCTGTCTGTCTCTATGGTAATCACATATAGAACAGCAAACATTTTCAAGACATTGGGTGACCATCATAATAGTGATAAGGGTTAGGGCTGGAGAAAAAGTGTTTGGATCAAGAGTTAGGGATAGAAGTCCCAGGTTTCAAGTCATAGTTAGAGTTTGAGAAAAACAGTGTCATCTCAAAGTAAACACAGCAAAGTAATACAAAGTATTCTGGAGTTATGATGATAGAAAGCACAATTATCATGCATTATACATTATACTGTATCTGAATTTTTGTTTTTTGAGCACTTCAAAGACTGTCTCAGATCATGTGCACTGTAACTGTAACAGCTTTATGAATATGCTACTTTTCCTGCCACGTTGCCTCCAATTGAGGAGGGTAATAAGGCCTTTTTGGGTGACAAGACTCAAGACTAATAGATGTCTGACTGACTGACTGCCCTTAAAGGTCCCTTATTGTAGAATAACAGATTTCCAGTGTTCCAATGTGTTTTTTTAAACAATTAACCATATAAACTTTTCCAGTTAGAAAATGTGCATAAGGTGCATTTAGCTCAGTTGGTAGAGCAGATGTCCCATGTGCAGAGGCTTTGTTCTCGCTGCAGCGGGCCCGAGCTCGAGTCCCGGCCCGGGGACCATTTGCTGCGTGTCACCCCCCCCTCTCTCTCACCCTGTTTCCTGTCATGTCTTCAGCTGTGCTATCAATAAAGCCAAAAAGGCCAAAAAAAGAAAAAAAAAAAGAAAATGTGCATAATTAGTGGACCTTTAAAGTCAAAGATGACTTGCAAACAAACCACTGAAGAGGCAGGTCAGGTCACATGTTCGTTGAATGTAGTTTTGGAGTCTATGTCTCTACATCTTGTTTCTTACTTGCAAGAGGCACAGACGAAGCAACGAGGGTGGTAGGTCTTGCCGAGGGCGGACACCACCTCCCCTTCAATGAAGTCCTGGCAGCTGAAGCAGCGAGTTCCGTACATTCGCTGGTAGTCCAGAGTACAGATGTATTCACCCTGCCGCACAAAGAAGCCTCCCTGGGCCAGTTCACAACCACATACTGCGATAAGGGAGGGAGGAAGAGGTGGGGGGAGGAAGGGCAAAAGGGTATATGACAGGGAGAGGGGAAAGAGAATGGGAAAGGAAGGACAGAGGAAGGGGAAAAAGAAGTGAGAGAGAGAGATTACACAAAGCACATTTAAAAGCAAAATACAAATGCTTCCCCTTTGAATGGAACAAAAATCATGAGGGCAGCATCAGGTTTGCTATCCATTCTATCTCGGTTATGTTGTTTATTAATGCAGGTTACTAACCACGTTAATCACCGAAACAGAAAAGGCTGTTTGTCCCAATGGGGATTTAATTCCCATTGGATGCTTTGCGTGCTACTGAGTGGCACACTCTGAGTGGAATCACAAGGTCATTGAGCACCTAAGGACCCCGACTATGTAGGCATTTATAAATTAGTTTAAGATAAGCAATTTGATAAATGATTAAAAGTTAACATTTTTAATTTCTTAAAATCATGGCAATGGTGTGATCTTATTGGCTTCCTGCCAAAAATTGTAATTGCTTGACATCATCATCAGATCCTTAGTTGTTGTAGAACTTGTGAGCAAGAGTTGACATAATAACTTAGATGTGAGATGATCATAGAGTGCATGAAAGTATTTGCTGCATGAAAAGGCTCTACATTTATTCTCTGCTAAGTCTAAATGTATGTATGTTTGTTTTTGCAACCCTGCTCACCATTTTAACATGCTTGTCAAACTTTAGATGGGAATCTAACATCAGGCGTTAAAGGTGTTGTCCATTAATCTTTAGCATGTCTGAAACAAGACCAGTTGCCTACTGGACTAGAGCACTTAGCATGAATATTTAGGTTTAACTCATTAGCAACCATTAAGGACCAGGCCCTGGAGGAAAAGTAAATTGAAAAAAAAATTTCAAACCATGCTGCCATGCACTGTAAATAAAGACAGTTGTGTAGAAACTGACAGAGTAGTTTGAACAGATATATATAAAAGTGTGTCATCTGCAGACATCTGCAATACTTGATTGTGATTTATATATAAACTAAAAAGGAGTGGACCAAGAACAGAGCCTTGCGGGACTCCTGTTCTGGTCTTTTATAAGGAGGATTTCTCGTTATTAATCATACCACACTGTTCACAGTTGGAAAGATGTGATTTAAACCACTGTAAAGCTGTATCAGAGAAATGGCATTTGGAAAGTTTATGAATAAGAATATTGTGATTTAATGTATCAAATGCCTTCTGAAATCCAGAAGGACTGCACATACAGTACTACTTCCCCTTCATTCAGTGATGACTTAAGCTATTAGAAAAAAGAAGAGCAATTAGAAGTGTGAAAGTCTGATGTCTGATCAAAAGCTCCTGGTTTAAAAATAGGTATCACTCTTGCTGGCTTCCATTTCCTGGGGAAACTCCCTCTGGCAATGGATAGGTTGACAAGATGAGTAAGACGGTTTACTTAAATGTTTTTATGTTTTTTAAAAATGCAGTATCCAAGTAGTATTTTAGCATTTTTAATAGCATCCAAAGTATGTGAAGTACTATACTATACTATACTAGACTATATTATTCAATACTAGATAATACTATTTAACAGTAAACTACAGTATACTATACTATACTGTACTATACTAATTATGCAAGAATATATAAATGCACACACATTTTACTTACTTTCCATTACTTTTGGGGAAATTACATAGACATAGATTCATTTCTTGGACCCTAACCCTAACTCTGGGTTTAAGTCTAACCTAACCCTAACCCTTAAACCTAGTCTTCAATGCATTGAATTATGGGATGGAGTCTTGCATTTTGTCCCCATAAGGAAGACGAGTCCCAACAATGTGACTGTGTAAACAGTCTTATGTCCTCACAATGTCAGTAATACAGACCCACATTGACTCACACAGACATGAACGCACGCACGCATGCACACACAAATACACACCCACACACACACACACACACACACACACACACACACTGGAAATTCATTTTAGGTAGTTAAAAGAAGAGGAGGTATTTAGGTGAACAGAGCTAGTTTGCCTTGTCTGAAGTATTCCTCCACCTGCTCTAACAGCCAATAACATCCAACTGTCAAAATGGGTGTGTTATTAATATGCTTGTGTAAAGCCTGCACTTTGTCTGTTTGTCTGACTATTAACAATGCATGACAGGAACTTCAAATCACCGTCTCCTCCCCATGCATACACCATGATTACACACAGTAACCATGGCAATCACATGACATCACAGGCCAGCCGCACCCTCAGGGGAAACCGTGTTCTATTTTTCCACTCCTTTAGCAAAAACAATAACCCTCCTCTATTTCCCCTCTATTCTTTCTTTCTGGAAAAAGTGACAGGAAAGATAAATGAGAGATGTTTGCGCTGGTTGGTGTCGCGCCCGGGACTGCTCAGTGAAATTGCACACACACACGCTCACTCTGTCTCAAACTTGCAGGGGTGTGTGAAAGTATGAGGTAAGATGCACTGGTGGCATGTGGGTGAGATCACATAGACATAACATATGCCTTTTAGGACACATGTGTTCTTGCATGAACGTAAGGAAGTATGCGATGACATATGTCCAAATGTGGATCACACATAGCCATAACATATACTATAAAAGCTCACACACATCTACAGAACAGGCTGAGACACACCCAGGCACAGTTGCAGCAGTGCTGGTGGGTTTTCCAGCTCTCATTAGCGTCTTGGTGTTAACTGATGTCCAGGATGCTGTACATGACAGCTCGAACAATTAGACACAAAGTTCCAACCAACAGTCCAACCCAAGCCAAATTCCTGCCCACTGCAACCAGTTACATACCAAGAGAGCCTTCCCAACTTGGCTCTATATTTCAAAGTGGATGAAGGAAGCCACTTCGGCGTACACAATAGAAGAATTGGTTTTCTCAAACATAAAGGGAAAAAAATGTCTTGCTTAAATGTAGTGATAAATAGCCATGCAAATAGCAATCCAAAAACTTCATATACCACATGTACCATGCCACATCTAGGCCAGCAGCTCTAACGCTGTATAGCAGTGGTTTGAGCTAATGCTAACACTAGCATTTTAACACAATGCCTTATCACCCTCGGAAAAAACATTACACCATTGCTTACATTTATGCCTATGTGAATGTCTCCACACTCGTATAGGTTTTTCCTGTCATGTGTGGTGCATCTTGTTATGATACCTGAGCTGCCTTCAGGTTCACCTGGCTCAGTCATTAGCAAGCACATCTATACAAATTATGTGGCTGCAGTTATTCACTTGAGCCAGGCCAAGTAAAGCCCTGCTTGAGGCTGTAGTTCCTGTAGTGCTAGTCTGCAGTACTCTTGGTAATAAAGGTTACTTCATTTTGCAACCTCAAGTACCTTATAGGCTTCATGAGCTTGGAGTCATAGCTTTTGGTGCTGCTGCAAATTCTGCTTGCTGTTTGAGTTCTATTTAAAGAATATAAGACAGTACAAAATCTGTTAGGAAGCACAAATCCTTAGGTCTGTGCTGAGTTGTGGTTTTTGTAGCATTTCATTTTCTCAGCTGGTAGAGTCAATTTCTTGCTGTGATATTGCAAGACTGCTAAATGCATGTGTGAGATCAAGCTTTTGTCTTCAGGGATTAGAGTAATTTCCAGGTGACTGAGAACGTCCACTGAAATAAAGTACACTGCATGTTTACAGTGAATGTCTAAATTCCCAAACACTAAATAGAAACCGCAACATTTTCCTACTAGTTGCGTAACAATGCAACTCTCCCACCATTTCATCCCCTTGTAAAAACTTTGATCATCATGATTCCTTCAGTATTTGCACCATTACACTTTTTTTCAAGCCCTCACAGGGGTTACGGCATGCTAATAAAACAACCACAACAATACGAGCAGGAATGTTTTCTCAGGAAGTGGACGGCATACTTTCCAGTGGCTGCTACCGGCTCCCTTACATCCGGTTCTGATGTCTGGCAACCTGTCTAGAATGAGATAATGCTCTGGGCTGATGGTGTGAACAACAGCAGATTGGAAAGATGGATGGATGGATTTATGGATGGATGGATGGATGGATGGATGGATAACATACAGAAGGACAGCATGAAAAATCCTAAATTTTGTTAAGCCAAATAGCCATAAAGAAGCCAGTTCTGACTAAGCATGGAGTCCTTTTGGTAATGCTGGCTGGACTAGAATAACTCTTGAGAAGTTTAAACAAATGTGTAATTCAACCAGTCTATGTATCACAGCCACAGTCAACTAAAATAAACAAAAACAAGTACTTTGCCACTAGAAACTGTTTGGAAAATAGCACAAACTGTCCACAAAATATTTTGCAGGTGATTGGACTACCCATCTCTCTATTGTACGATTGACAAACTTGATACCTAATATCTGGACTTATTTTAAAAGAGTTTAAATAATTTCTTTTTAGTTCACACTCGATTGACTTGGGAATTGACTTGAGACTCTACTTGTCTCAGGTAAATTGAGACTTAAGGATTGCTCTGAGAAACTTGAGAATAGACTTGTACTTTTCTAGAATGAGTTGAGACTCAAAACTTGTTATCAGGGATTTGAGAATTGTCTTGAGATGGGCCTGAAACACACTTGATTTTGACTTATCTGGGAGGACTTGCAATTTCACATGGGATCCTTGAATACCAACCAATTAGGGAATTGACTTGTACTTGCACTTGAGTTGACACATGACTTCAGACTTCTTCTGATAGACCTGAAACTGGACTTGAGACTTGCTCTGACAAACATGAGAGCAGACTTGTAGTTGTCTTGAATGACTTGAAACTTTGCCTTGTATAGAGTGAATAAAGACTTGGACTTGCTTTATATGACTTGAGACTGGCTCCGACAGATCGGAATCATGACTTGAGATTTGCACTGACAGACTTCGGAATAGACTTGTAACTGTCTCGAATGACTTGAGACTTATTTTGACAACTTAAGACTCGACTTGTCTTCAATGACTCAAGTCTTGACTTGATTCTTGATCTGACAGGCTTGAAACTTGACTTGAACTTATCTCAAAAAAACTTGAAACCTAACTCGAAACTTGTTTACAGAGACACAATACTTAACTTAAACCTGTCTTGACTGACTTGAGATGTTTCTGATTGAGCTGATACCTGACTTGGACTGATGTTGAACATGTTGAATTTTCAAGTTATTGTCTTGAATGACTTGACAGACTCAAGACTTACTATATTCTTGGTCTGACAAACTTGAGACTCGATTTTCAAATGACTTGAGACTTGACTTGAAATAAAAACAGCTATGCTTCACAGTGAGAGATATAGAGATACGGAAAAGATGGAGACAGAAATCCTCACTCAGACGCAGCTTCCCAATAGCTCATCTTCAATCCCTGTATATTTATACCTGCACTGCCAGTTGGCAAATTGACTCCTCTTCTTGCTTTATCGTACAGTAACTGCTTAAGCAGCTCAGCCACAGAGCCCATATGAGCTCCAGTGGGAGCTCATTTATCATTTATCATGCTAACACTACCAAAAGGCATTACATCCTTTAAAAGGTGACAGCAAACCCAATACTTTCTATCATTCTTTCCATCTGCACAACAAAACATGGTACTGCAGAGGCAAAAAATTCCTCTAATGCAGATCAAACAGTTTGTGTCTGAGTGCATTACATAAATGGGAGGGAGTTAGAAGATGCTCTTTCCTTTTTTATCCATCATCACTAATGGAAACAATCAAAGCTGTCTTCCCCTCATCCCTTTCTTGTTGCTCTCATCTCTCCTATCCATCTTTCCTTAATCCTTCATTTCCTTTGGACATGTTAAAAGGCAGGCAGAGGTTGAAGAAATGAAGCAGACCTGAATGTGGGAGTCAGTAAATCAGGTGTAATTGAGGTGGGACTTTGCTTTGCTCTCACAGAAATAGTTTAACAACAGACTGCAACCAAAGGAAATGATACATGACATTCTCCAGTCCATGGCAGGAAAGATAATTAAACAATTCCGTCTTCTTTAGATTTAGGGGAAAGTTTTGGTGTCGCAAAGGCTCTCCACCCTTACCGTGATGCAATACTGGCAGTGAAAGCAAATACCTCAACAACTCAGCAAAGACATGGAAAAAGTACAGAAACACTATCCATGTTCACCACACGATACAAATACAAAAGTATCAGAATCAGCCTTGAACCCTGTTCAAAATTCAACTAAATGTTATGTTCAAGCAGCAAATTCATCATTTTGAAACCATTCCATCCCCATGACAACCGAGGGTGTGTGTGTGTGTGTGTTCAGCCCAGCACTTGGGCCGTCGGTGGATGAGATCATAATGCAGTTAATTAGTCGTTCTGTCCTGAGACTCAGCTAAGGAGAAAAGAATGTGTCGAGCTGTGTGCCTGCAGCAAGATAAAACTTCCGGGGTTTGACCTTTTTGAACTACAGGTGTGTGGTGACAGAGTATGTGCATGACTAGATCAGTATGAGTTTGGGTGTTTCTTTGGGATCATTATACTTCACGACTTTCTGTAATATCTGTAAGTCTGTGAGATGGTTTGAACTTCAGAAGCAGGAAAACACTGAAAAAATAAACTCTATTTCAAACAATAACAGTGCTTCTCACGTTACCAATTTGAGTGTAAAGGTGCAGGGTGCACTGCAAGGTTAAAGGTTAAATTACTTCCATCTCTTGGGCTTATCTCATGCACTGTGAAGCCACTTACATAATGTACGCAGAGGCTCTCGGAGGATTTCAATGTTCTGTTGAATCTGCTCCCTCCGCCCCTGAGGATCTCAGAGCCAAGTCTGTCCTCCTTTCCCGTCAGTTCAGCATGTCGTGTAAGCGAGGAAGTTACACGCTCGAGTGGAATGATGTGCAACAAATGTGCCCTGTTGTGATTAGTAAATAAAATAAAGCGCATCTGTTTTACTCGTGTACAGGCAAAGTCTAGGGAGGAAAGAGGAATGGATATTGTGGCTTGGACATGCTTCAGCTAATCAAGATGAAACTAGAGCGAGAGTATCAAAACTAAATGCTTTCGGTGGCAACCAAAACAAATTAGTTTATGAAAATAATCAAATGAGTCATTTGCAAAACGGTAGCTACACAGTTGTAACTTGTCTCTGTAGTTCCCCTCAACTTTAGTGTTTAAGCATCTTTGACCAGTTTTGGTTTTACGGCTGCAGCTTTTTATTGCTTTGGTTCAGTCTTATCGAGCTAATTAAATAAATTAAATCTAGGTGCTGCAGATAGCCAATTAAGCACTAGGCACAGTACACTATTTGCAGACAAACAGACAAAAGTAGCATTTAGCAGCCATAGAGCCACATATATTTCTCAGGAGTAGATGGTGACCCAAGCAGATCCAGGGTGTCGCTAGAAACAAGACTCATAAATGAATGCTAATTTTATGTTTGTCAGCGATGGGTGGCACGATGGTTAGGGTGAGGCGCTCCGTGATTGAGGCATGTCAAACTCCTCAAGGTGCGATCTGATTTCTGCCAAGATGGCGTTCATATTGCCGTATTCTTCTTTCTTGTATTTTTGCCTCATAGATCGGTCTCCTTTATCAGTCATACTGCAAACTGTAAGTCGGACTGGTTTTAGCACAGAATTGTTTGGTATTAACTGACTTACTCTTTTTCCTCCGAGCTTGTTAGCAACTTTCTTCCACATGGTAGCATGCACAGATATGCTTATTTATGCATTCTGTGTGTGTACGTGCGTGCATGTGTGTGTGTGAGTGCGTATTTGTTTGTGTGTGCAGGCAACTCAGTCACGCCCTCCACCGAGGAGGACAATACAGGATACGGCACACTACAAATGAATTGAATTTGCATGTCATGTAAGATAGATGTAATGCGGCCTAATCCAATTCAGCAGGCCTGAGCTTGCTTCGGAGAATTAAAATGAAAAAAGGCACTTGTGAAAGAGCACGTCCAGTGTGTGAGTGTGTGTATGTGCAAAAGACAGATACGGAAGATGTGTCTTTCTAACACAATAGGCCTCGAGAAATTACAGACACGGTATGATATGGTGTCATATTATATCTATGTGTGCTATGTCCTCAGATGAGTGTGACCTTGACTCTACCTCGTGTTTCACAATGACTCCCACTGTGCATGTGTGTGAGCGTGAACAGGGTTAAATATACATGGGCTATGTGCTCCCTGCTATGAATATGGGACCTTGACTGCACCTCATGTTTTACAATGACTCATCGTAAATGTGTGAGCATGTGGCTGTACTGTATGTGTGCGGTTGGAAGGGGGGGTGAACAGGGACTTGTTATTAACTTGTCTATTCAACGACCTTGACTATATTACTGTATGTATTATTGATCTGACCAGTTACGGGACTGTAAATGCGAGAGGAAAAAAAAATTCAAGGTTCCTACCTCTGACAGATTGATTGGGCACACAGTGGTCTAGACTCGCTTTAAATTGCAAGCAGACATCTAATGAGGCAACAAGCAGGGGAGGTCTGTCCATTGTCTGAACCACTGGACTACACTATATCTCATGACTCGCTCATTGTTGACTTTCAACAAAAAGTGAATGTTGTTGAGGATTTATGTTGTTCATGTATATGTGTGCATTTCCATTACTGACTAGATTGTGACAGGCTGCAAACAGGCTGACAGTTTAGCTAGCTGGTCTATTCAACTTACTGTATTTAGTTGTAGGCCCAAAAATGAGTGCAGCAAAAATGTTGGAAATAATCCTTCAGAAAAAGAAGGAATAAGACAGAGGAGATCAAATCCCATATGTATCAGACATTAAAATAACTTCAAATAAAAAAAATAAAATAAAAATAAGGCTTCCTAATAAGTCACAATGTTCTCTTTTTTCCTTTAACATTGAGGAGGTTACATTCATTACAAACGGAAATGGTATGTGCCCATCAGTAAGGCAAGCTCTTTAGGTCAAATTTGTCAGGGTTAGGGTTAAATTACAAGGATAGATGATTGGGTCCAACAAGCACAGGATTTTCATCCATAGGACTGCTGTTCCTGTTCAGTGTAAAACTAAAAGTCAACAGTGAGTTAGGTTTCAGCATCTTACTAATGTATTTAAGTAACATCACCTTTACAATGAAACCGCAGCTACATACGTAACATAGGTAAGCTCATTGCTAAAGTTATGTAAGTACCATGGTTATTTTAACCCAGGCCACAAAGTTTTTCTAAACCTAACTAACTAGTTTTATGGGGCTTTTTTCATACACATGTGTAGGTTTGGCTGGACTTGGTTTGACGGATGTTTGAGATGGAGCAAGGGGTCATCACTGGCTGGCCGCAGTCACAAGTCATCGCAGCCCTTCTGAGCCCTCCACCTCCCCATCACCGCTCAGTCTTTGCAGTTCAATTATCTTCATCAGATTCATCATTTCATCAGCCCAACTGTCTCAGAATAGTTAATCACCACCCTCACCACCGGTGTTTGGACTCTATGGGGCGATTCGTCTTGCTGCTTCTCAGGGCAGACGACCCTTCTGACAAGACATGTAATCACACATCATCTTCAGACAACATGTCAACTTCTATAATAAACATTTTCTTCATGTCACTGACTAGTCTCTCCTGATTGAAGAAGTTTTCTAACCTAAATTTAGCCAAATACATGTGTGATACAAATTAGCTTTTTGATAACTCTAATACAGTTAAGAAGCGTTGCACTGTCCCTGTAAAATAAACACATACATCAATGAAATAAATCGTTTTAGGGTAGGACGGTCCGGTGTGCCTTTTACGCGTCAGTGCACCGGTCCTGCTGTTTAGGAAATGGCGATATACAGTATGTCGTTTTAGGGGTCATGGGCAAGCGAATTATTCAGTCATTTCAGTTTGAGGATGTGTTGCATTTTTCAAGCTGTTGCAATTCGACTCACCACAACCACACCTGTTTAAAAACCTGTTAATTCCATAAACATTTTAAAATTAAATAATCTGTAATTATCCATGTGTATCATTTGCACGGTATGGCATGGATGTAAAGACTGTGTCATTCAACCCAACTTTAGTGTGCGCACATGCTTTCCTGTCACCCCACACACGTGTGTGAGGTCAGCACTCCCGGCCCGATGACGAACACACACACACACACACACACACACACACACACATTCCCCATGGCTCTGTTCTAGTCATTCGGCTTCCAAGAAGGAGACAAATCCAAAAGCCAACACCCTACTGAGAACATCACAACCATCTGCTATTATAACACCATCAGGACTTCAACATGTGGCCAGCAGCGTCTGTTTACCAAGCTGACTTCCAGGAAGAAACGTACTCAGGCTGGGTCATTGTAGGAAAACAAAGCAATCTATAAATCACTCAAACCTCAAAGGAAGACGGACTGCATGAAATAGAGTAATAGCTGCAAGTTTTAAAATTATAGTCTTTGCGGGTTAATTGTCTACATGCCTCTAAGAAAGCGACAATATTCTGGAGAGTTTGACAATAGGTGAAAGCAGAAGCTGACCAAACAATTTCAAGTCTGACTTGTTTTCGCAGCTTTCAACCATATCACACTGTCTTCATTAGCAGAATGAATTAGCTCAGTTGTTATGGAACAGTACATTTTCCAACCTTTGATCATTCTGAGCACTTGTGACTTTCGGCCTAAAAAAAGTGTTGGCATAACAGTGTGGTTCTGTCACTTCTGAGTCTGAGCTAGCTCTATCTTATAAAGACAATCCCCACTATCCCAAGTAATTCTAACGATAATAGTGGCAATGCAAGTACGAAGCAGCTAAAGGGCAAGCCTTTTATGTGGAGAGGTATACAGTGAGGATGTGAAGGTTGGGGTGGTGGACGACGGTTTGAAGTATGACTTTCAATTAGGAGGTTGCAGTTCGTGTTCCATCATAGACATGCGAGTCACTGTCGCTACCATGTGCTGCTAAAGTGAAACGCATTCTTCAAATATCGAAGTTGGTATTTGGCAATAGGGTCGTGCAGTTCGAAACTAGAGATAGAGTGGATCTTGAGTTGACTTTGCGACTGTTAAAAGATTGAGCTCAGGTGATCAAACTTGGGACTCTTGGAATTAATTGGCCCTGATGTTATTTTGGAGCCTAATGTGTCATATGGTATTGTGTATGTTGTAAAATGGGGCATTGAAACATTTAACAAGGACAATGACGGGTACAAACCGACATGTTTGATCAAATATGTTGAGTAGCTATAAATCAATTACCATTTCTCCAAGAGGTTGATTGTGTTCGATGGATGAGTGCTGTTAATGCTTTGTTTTAAAAGAATGCATGTTTTACCGAAAACCATGTACTAGAGAATCTAAGTCTGAAGATCTATTTTCCAGCTTTTCAGAACTTTTACCCACATCTCTGGGTCTTCATTCAGCAAATACCCAAATATTACCTTGGGAGGTAGCTTGATAAGCATCTCACAGATCCATCTTGCCAGGTTTCGGAGCTATGTGCTTGTGGGACAAACACACAAGAGTTTAAACCACTTGGCGTCCTTTGAGGAACTAGTGGCAGCTAGAGACACTAGAGAGAAGTACAGAGAGCACACCTAAACCAGCTCTGTTTGTTGAATTCCCCAACACTGGAATTTCCTTTTTATGTGATATCAGAAATCAGGAATTTGGCCGAGTCAAAGTCTGGCATCCTAAGATCTTGAGTAACATCCACCAACTCAAGGCAACAGATTAACTGTGTCTTTGAGCTTGTATCTTATAAGCTTTTATATATATTTATTTTAGTTTTTTTCCCCAAAATGACGTGTATGTGGCAATGAGAAGCAGCCCATTTTGGCAGACTATGCCGACTTCATGAATAAAACTGTTTTCAACTTTATGGAGAGGCAAGTGGAGGGCAATAAAAGAAACCACTCCTGTGTTTGGAGATTGCATCTAATAGAAATCCCTATTCCATCTCTTAAACTCTACATACGTACGTGTTTTCAAGCAGTCTTTTCGACATCAGGGTGTGACCACATATTTTCACATTTGAGTATTCCCCGCTGGATTCGAATGCTATTTGGATGATGTGACGGCCCCTTTACGTAAGCAAAAACAGATTAGGGTACGAAGTCAGTCTGAGCTGTTTTGCCAGGTTGTTGTGCAGCTGTGTGCAGCTCTCTGCTATTGATGGTGTCTCAGTGTTGGCGTAAAGGCGTCTGAAGAGCAGACACAACAAGGGTATACAGAGACAGCCGCAGTTGGTATCTAAATAAAACATGCTTTCTTAAGCTCACAGCTTGCTGTTGACCGCAGCTACTATGAAAACAGCAATTACTGCTCATCAAATGCTCTAAAGTAGCATTTTTTTTTTTTTAAGTAAATCACACGTTGGCAACATGAAGCAATAACACTGTTCCAAAAATGTTCAAAACAAATGATAAATGAAACATCTTGAATTCCATGACAGCAGGGTAAATTCTTTGAAGACCATGTGATTTTTCCACAACAACTACTAAATGGTGGTGAGATTGTTGTTTCAACAAAATATTCAACAAAAAAAAAAAAAGAAAGAATAAATATTAACATGCACTTCTGAGTTTGATGCACGGTGCTACACTGTGTGCTTAAACATAGGCGTACCACTTTATAATAAGCTTTATGAGGGGTTTATTAGTTATGAGAAATGTCTCTATTAATGGCTAATAAATAATTTACTTATACTGTAAAGATTCTGTACCTGTTATTAACATTCAACCTGCAAACTGGTTTATTTTTCACTACAGCTCTGTATTGATATACAAAACTGCTCTGCTAGCTGAGATCCACAGGCAAACAGATATGTGATGGCCAGATAGTCACCTGAAATCCACTTTCCTAGCTGAAGTCGCATTTAGACAGGAGGCAAAGTGCTGCAAAGAAAACCTATTTCAACTTTTTAAAATTATTATTTAATCGAGAGAAAGAAAGAGATGAAATGAAGAGGTAAAGAAGGAACAATTTAACTAAACAAAAACGGATGAAGGGTATAAAGTTTGGAAGAAGCTCCAGAAGTGTTTTTTAATATTCTATTATTATCTTTTAACTGTTAGTGCTGCCATTACATTGATGATACAACTGGGCAAAGACCATTGTTGATGATTAATTGTTTCACATTATTCAATTTAATTTGATTCATAAGTTATATTCTATTTGAAATATATTAGTAAATTTGTATTTTTTGCCAAAAACATCACAGTATATCATGAGCGTGTGCCACAAAGCTATTATAAATTAGTAATTGAATTAATTTACACACGTTAAGTTAAAAAATATTTTCAAGTATGTGATATGGGCAAAATGTAGACCTACTGAGTACTTTTTCTCATGCTACTACAGCAAACCACCTGTTAAAAGGCACCAGAATACATGAAATAACACTAACTCAAACAAAGAAATGTTGAGGGGAGAACCCCCAAACCTCCATTAAAATTGTCCAACCCTAATTTGAAATGCTTCCCATGCCCATGATATAAAATGTCTTTACTTCTTTTATAATAAATTATCTTTTTGTTTTCTTGTTTTCCGGTCATGATGCTCAAATGATTGTGTTTTTATTGTGTCTTTCATTGTGTTTTCAAGTTCGGTCTTGCATTATTACCTTCCCTTTTACATATACCTAGATACATTAACCAAATTACTACAAGAAGTGAGTCAATAAGGACCCTCACTTAGATCCAGGGCCCTGCTGTAGGTTAATCCAGCCATGTGGCCATGGAGGCTATGTTTACTACTAGAAGCCCAGAGCTATCTTGATACCTGGCCAATGTTAAAGAGGCTAACATTAGCACACATTAATGCAGCTTGGTGTTAATTACACATGCCTAGCTGAGTGTTGACGGTTCTTCACTTCAGGTCTGGCTCCGTTAGTCTGCTGGCTAACACCAAGACTGGTTATAATTGGCAACAATAAAATAATATGGTCAGGGGTCATTGGCTCAATTGTCTTCCAGGTTAATCTTGACATCTTTGACAGAGTGCAGTGAGTCAGACCTTGACAGAGTGTTTATAGTCTGTAAATCAAAGAGTATGGGGAAGATATTTACGATTGACTGACATCCATAAAGGTGTGCAAAGAGAAAACATTAACTTAAAAGTGAGCACCATACTGTGTTGAGCTTGGCTGCTGACTTGGAGAGATGTCTGCAGATGCAGATGTTTTCTCTTTGATGTTCAGGTTTGAATTGCAGAGCAAGTGATCTGAATCCCATTCAGTTTTATTTTATCTCCATCCCTTGGACTTTTAGATCCCTGTCAGTCCACACCTGGATGCAAACCAAAACATGTTTTCCTAGCCCTAACCAAAAGATTTCCTGACAAACCTGATTAGACCATAATAACCGTGTTGTCACAACCAAATACAGTGGCCTGATCAGTGACCTTATGTTTCTAAGTTTGATGCTGTACTTACCCCTACAGCAACACTTTTTAAAGCCCCCCTTTTTAAGGAGTCAGAAAGGTTTATGTTTGTGGGGTGGCTGGATGGGTTATGCACTGCACCTTGTTACGTAAGTTAACATATGTTAATGACCTAAGTGACGTACTTATGTATTTGTCTGACTTTGTGTATTTGTCTGATCACTTAAGTGACTTATGTAACTGTATGTTTACGAGACTGAATGTAGTTACTGTAACCCAGAGTATGATCTTTTCCTAACCCTCAGTATGAATATGTCATAACATGTGAATGGTTCGTGAGGAAGCTTCAACCAGACATAGCATACAATGCTAAAGGAGTAGGTAGAGTGTCATATTTTGAAGCTTAAGGCCACTAACTACCTCAAAGTTGTACTCAAGCACAGTACAAGAGTATTCATTTAGATTCCACGACTGGGGATGACTAACTATATATGAGCACTCCTCATGTAAATAAACTTTTTTTTTGTAGCTGCAAACATTAGCTGGTCAGTGAAGCCAAATCTTGTTAGCGTTCTCACCAAGAATTAAAATTGATCATCTATGATCTAGAACAGCTAAAGGAATCATTCCCATTGGACTTTTCAGTGATGTCACTATGAAAATAAGGTTGGAGATTCTTTAAGATAATGCTCAAACAAGCTGATCATTAATTTCAGTTAATGCATCATGTTTTCAAACCCTGTTCCTTCTGCTCCCTTATTCACAGAGTTAAAGATGTAGGAGGAGGAGGAGGAGGAGGAGGTGGTG
>OMLP01028085.1:18680-31731 GCA_900302685.1 Spondyliosoma cantharus
GGGGAGTGGGTTGACAGGGAGTGTTCAGACAGGGAGTCTGCTGGTCAGCGTAAGTAAAAAAGGCGATAAACTCCAGGAAGCTGCCGACATTGTAGCGACCCCGCTGGTAGCCTAGCAACTGGAGTGTGTGTTGACAACAACAGCGGCCTGACACAAGGATTGCACCGAGGGTCCGGGCTGGGAGTGGCGCAAACACACACTCCTATAAAACACAGTCACATGGGAAAGAAAAGAAGAAGAAAAAATCTGGCAAGCACACACGCACATAGCACGTGCTCATCTTTCAAGTATCTAACACTTGCAGTCACCCACCCAGTAACACAAACACAAACACACACACACACACACACACACACACACACTAGTCAATATTGGTCACAATGTCATAGCCCTGCCGGTGAGCTATAGATAATGAACATGCTAGCCAACTTGGGACATGACAGTCACTACGATAGCTTTTTCCAAGCTATCGTAGTTGGTTACCTTAACTGTTCTTAAAGTAGCTGTAGGTTGCCGATATGATAGATAACTGAAATGCTAACCATCAATAGGTTGGCGGAGTTTCTTCGAGATATATTTGTCAAAAGGTTAATATTACATTTGTCCGTTCTACACACCCGTAAAAAGTTATGTTGGAGGCAACGTTTCTGCTCTACAAACAAAATGCCAGACCCAGATTTGATACAGTCTTTTTCCGAGGCTGTGAGAGTTCTGATTGTTGGATGACAGTATAGAGGTGAGAGTTGATGGCTGGCTGTTACATACCTTTACAGACAAAGCACTTGATGTGGAAGTGTTTGTTCTGGACCCTGAGCGCCTCCCCTTTGCAGGGCTTCCCACAGTTCTGACAGGGGATTGGTCCACCTCCTCCCTGCTTTTGCTTCTGCCTCTGCTGCTCCAGAGGGCTGTGGACAGCCTGCTGCTGAAACACTGGTGTCAGAAAGAGACATGGAGAAGACATATGACATAAAACATAAGAAATGTGTACAAATATAAAATACTACTTCTAAGTAGTATTAATCCAAAACAAAATCTACATCCCTTAGTGACCACTTTATTTTGTCCCAATTTTGGTATTCAAACTTAAGTACCATCTTTTTACTTTAATAAGCACACACATCTTGCTTTCTTGCAGTGACATCTTTTGTTATTGCAATAAAACATGCCTTTAATCCAAAAATATCCAAGTGATCATGGAGGATGTCACATCAGACAAGGATATGAAAAAACAATGTTTTTTCTTTGGCTCGCACAAACATACAAAGACAAAAATGTATTTCCATCATTTGATGGGACATCACAGTGTCTTAAAATCATTCCTAAGACATATTTACCCTGATTACCCTGAAGTTGAAATTAAACTCTTAACTCTAAAATTGAACGATTTATATGGTGGGGACCAGCTTTATGTCCTCATAAGGTAAGTGAGTCCTCACAATGAACGTCAACAGGTTTATGTCCCCAAAATGTGAGGAGTCATATAAAGTAGAAAGCCTAGAAACATTGATGGGGGAACACAATGTTAAATCAGTTACTCTCCTTTGTGCCACATAGGAAAGAATATTTGTGCCAAGAAAAAATAATGAAAACCAGCAATGAAAAACATAAGAGCACCCTGAATCATTTGCAACACACTGTTAGAGCCTTACATCTCCCACCTAACAGTACATCCATCAGAATATCTGGCCCTTTCCCCTTTCATCACAACCCTGGCAGAATATGTTCCTAAACTGATCAGCCTTTACAATACTGACTGGGGCATCAGCAGAATAAAAGGTCCTTTGTGTTCACAGGAAACATTTGTGTCGTCAGACCGGTTTCATCAGGCCTCCATGGTTACTGATAATTGGGCTTGGAAAGATGAGTTCATCAAATGAACTGATTTAGAGAAAGAGACAGAGATAGAAGTAAATGTTGGGATAATAGCTGTAAGCCAAACAGAGCTGCTTTCTCTGGTGGACATTATCCTTTTTACAGCGTTGCTTAGTTCATTGGGTGTTTATTGGGTGTTTTATTGGCAACATATTTTGATTTAGATTAGGGTTAGAGCTACAATATTTTTCTCTACTCACTATGTAGGGCAAGGAAAAGAACATTTAACCAACCTGACACTTTTCACCCTTTAAAGTTAAAGAGATATTTCAGTTTGAATGGAGAGACTGTTGAACATGAGGTTCACTCCAACCCTTTCACTGGAATTTGAAACACTCTTGCTCAAAAAAACAAATAAACTTCAGAATATTAGTTGAACATTTTGGGAAATACATGAGTGAGATAAAAAAATTGATATCTGTCTCATATCTGCGCATTACATGCAGAATAAAACAGCTTGTCTGATTCTTGACAAGTGAAAAAATTAGCAAACCATTTACACTATATATCTAGTTATAACCGTTAAACTACTGTATGTCTTGTCACACCAATTTATCTATCTGTCCAATTGGTTGTCAGATACTGTATAAGTCAGTGAGCGCAGGCTTTATAATATATCTCTGTACAGGTATGAAGGTGTGAAACCTAGTCATTTTGACGTCAAGACTGTGTACCATGAAAGCTGTGTACAGAAGCCTTGGCTGTCTGTTTTGGAAGAAACAGTTCTGCCATTTAAGTCCTTGAACCACAAACTGCCATTTTTACATTTCTCTTAAAATATGATTTCAACAAGCAAGATTAAACGTGTAACAAAATGTTAATTAGTCGACATTAGAGTTGGTGTTGGTAGGATTATTTCTAAAAAAAAAAAAAAAAGAGACAATAATAGCTGTTTCCACTGTTGTTGTACCGAGACCATTTGCTTTTAAATAAATGCTACAACAAAAACAATCCTTGCTCTGTTGTTTTCAAAGCAGCACAATGAATGAAACAACTCTCAAATCTTAGCAAACGTGTCGTGTTTCACACTGTTTTTGAGAGGGTCCTTTTTCACTCTTATCAGTAAGGCATGGACAAAACACCTATCAGCGGTGGTCTTGACTGGTCTTGTTCAAAAAACCCGAGTCCGCCCAGTCCGAGACCGAGATAAGACCGAGTAAAAATGCCCTCGATTCCAAGACAAGACCAAGAATCTCAACCTCAACCTCTCCTGAGACCGATCTCGAGTACTACAACACTAGTTTCTACCTTCTTCCAGTTTTATGCTAGGCCAGCCATTTCCTGACTCCAGCTCTGTAATTAACACAAAGATATGATATTGATATTGATCTTCTGATCATACTCTGGGACAAAAGCAAATAGGCCTATTTTCTAAAAATGCTGTGTATACACATGTGTACATGTCAAAAATTTAACTAATTAAAAGAAAGTACTTGTGAGGTGTGTGGCAAAGCACAGCTTTTGACTGTGCAGTATAAGATATGGCATCAAGTTAGTGATTACCTGTCTGAGCTGTGATGCTGGTCTAGTCTTTGGTCTTTCCAATATTGTAATGTACAGAGTTATAAATAAAGCATTCTTCATTCAACAACATTCCTCTTCCTCGTGGACTAATAAGTATATCAAGCTCAAGAAAGATGGATTTGAAAAACTGTAGTACGAGTCAAAGCTACAAAATACATTTTGTGTAAGTGGAACACCACAGTATCCAAAATGACATACAAGTTAAGGGTTTGGCCATTTGTGACCTACTTGCCTGGGGGCTACACGACAGGAGAGTTAAAACAGCCATAAGTCTTTCCAGTCTCTACAGAAGCAACAAATTCTTTAACAAGTTTTACAAGGACCTCTCACCCACCAGAAGCCACAAAGCCATTTTTTCAGCTTTGCCGAGTGTGTGTCTGTTTATCTATGACAAATACAGCCACATAGCCATAGATCTCTTACGGATAATAACCAAAACATTTTCAAAAGTCTGTGATCGCAAATATTCTTCGGGTGAGCAACTATAATCATAACATAGAGAAAGGAAATTCTTCAAAAAGCTTTCTTTGGATGATGCTAAAATTCACAGAGCTGCTTTCATTCAGTCCATATGTCCAGATTAAAATCTGATCTCTGACTTGTAAATTCCAGAATGAATCAAGACTAGAGGAAGGATTTTGGACACTGTTGACTAGGTTCTATTGGTGGTAAGAGGTGCGGCTGTTTTGAAGCTACCAGTGTTGAGTGTACATGCGGGCATGCTAACCAATAAAGACAAGAATTTAGGAGGGGAAAGTCTTGAGTCCTTGTAAAAATGGTCTGAGGCCGAGTTGATTGCAACCATCTGGAAAAGACGACAGCCCGAAAGCGGTAGGGGTTGGAAGGAGGGTTGGCAGAGGGGATTGGTAGTCACAGGGGAGCTGGGAGGGGTTCTGCCTCCTAATCCGACCCGGAGTGCATTGCTGCACCCTTGCACCTGTTGGGGGGGATCCAGTGTCTGTACTTCCTCTTCAAACAGCAAATAGAAAAGGAGGGCGGGGATGAAGAGGACACAGGAGATGATCTTTAGGGCCAGATGTAGAATCTAACAAGTTGTTCCAGACATCCAGGCTACCAGTTACCGAGACACTGGTAGTGATCTGTGACAAGGGTCCAATCATATGTCAGTGGGAGAGTGGTGAGAAGTTCGCTACTTGCATTTGATAGAGTTTGCTCACAAAATGAATCATGGGTGGTCTTAGCAGTTTGTGGGGCAGTGATTTGCATCTTCTTCTTCCTTCTGGTACTTCAAAATCCAAGTAACTGGGGAACCTCTACCCACTACCCTTAGACTGAGGGCAGAACTGTGGTATAAAGGATGGTACCATTTTCCCTGTTGTGCCCCCCTGCTAAGTCCAATGATGGTACATGTTTGTCTGCTTCAGGCTACAGAGTCATTTATATTCTGGTGCAATTTTATCGTCCAGATCACACTTGAATAACCTGGTCATACCACAAGTCACCAGCAGCTGAGCGAGGAAGAAAACATTTTTAAAACTGGATACAAAAACGCACACCTAAATAGGCATATTTTGCACCAACTCATTTCTGTCCCCGCAAGCAACTCAAGGTAAAGAGGGGGTCAAAGATTCAGACCTGAATTCCCTAAAATTTCTGTGCTCATAAAAACTGAAGAAAGTTTTTGGGGAAAGATGGAGTTGGGTAAATGAGAGAAAATAGACTTTAGGATATTGAGTTGAGGAAGTAGGGGGTGGAAATAATTCAATTGGATGTAAGTGACATAGGGACTGAGTTTTCTATCTTTAATGGAGGACACAGAGTGACAGCGCCATGCACTAAGGATGGGCATGTGTATGTATACCCCAACAGATACTGGATATTTGGGACTGATGGCGATACCGAAAGTGGGGTTTAAACAAATGTTGATATTGATATATATCGGCTCAAAAATATACAGAATATATATGTTTGAAATCCCTGTAATTCCCTGTGGTTATCCAATCCAAGTTACCTGCCAACCAATATACTGGTCCAGGTATGAGTACTCAAGTACTCATGTTGGATGTCAGTACTTGTTCAATGTAAAGAGTAATCTAATTATTTCTATATGACAAATATAAAAATGGACCCAGGAATTAAAAGTTCAAATCCTTTGGACAGGATGCAGTGATGTAACTGCTATCTATGATTATCTGAACAGATCCACATAGCAAAATTAATAGATCACGTTCAAGATTAAGATATCCTTCTATCTAACATTACAGGGAGAGTGGTGACCAGCAGGAGTAAAAGTGATCTTTGGAAGTTTATCTTTATCTACAAAGTAAACACAATAAATCATTAATTTTATCACCTTATTAAGACAAGCCGTTGCAGAGTAGATTAGCCAGATCATCATGAAATGGTCACTGGAGTTTAAGCTTTTGTTTATCTTGAAGCCTATTCTTACATTAGTGTTTCTGCCATGTTGTTTGTTTGTTATTTTGCAAGCGTGCGATTACTTAATAATGGAAATTACTTGAAAAGCCTCCCCCCACCCCCATACCTCTTTACCCCTCGAGCGTTGTCTTCTCCAGGCCCAGTTGTCCATATCATCAATCAGCTGCTCTGGTGTCTGTTCACTGGCTGACGGCCACTACTGATGCCGTCTTCTCAAAGGTCGCAGCCAGGCAGGCAACCATCTGAGCAATGCTACACTACGTCTCTGCTCTGCATACACTCACACCACTGGAAGCCTCTGGGAACATACACTGACTATTGACGGAGGTTTGCAGCTTATCACCTGCACATGCGGTACACATGCATAGACATGTGGCTATACCTTGTAGATATATAACATCTCTCTCTGAAGCTCAGGAGGAAGAACCCATACATTCATGCACTTACTTAATTGAAGGTACACATTCAGTTTGTTGTTCACTGCCATCTGAAAAAAGTAGAGAAACAGAATTCTACAGTCTCTCTTAGGCTTGGGCCGATGAACGATACCATCATCCATCGCTGATGGCTGACGGCTGACGGCCATCGACTCCTAATCCCTGACCATCGTAACATTGTGATTTAAAAGGCTGCCCACTGGAGAGCACAATTAAGAGGCGTGTCCCCTCAGAGTTGTTGTAGTTTGTGATATTTGGGGAGAGGACATATAAAGAAGTTACTGCTCAGTGCACTAACACTACGTCTCTACGTCCCATTAACTATTTTCTCATTAACCAGCTTAGCTAAGCTTTCTTATTACGGACATGTGGTGAGGAGACGAGGGTACTTTTAAACCTGACACAGGGATGTATGTTAGTGGTAAGGGTGAGACAGTTCATGTCAGAGCAACGGTGGGAAACAGTGGTGGCTACAGGGGTGAGCTAATACACAACTGCTGCCTAAAGACAACACTGAGGCGACACGCTGCCTCAAATTCATAAACAACGATGTCATCGCCCATCACGATGTTTCATTGTAGACATTGTCATATGCCAATTCGGCAGTCATCGCCTGACCCTAGTCTCTCTTGTCAATGCTTCAACACAAAAAGGCTTTTAAGTTATATATACAGTACTTGTAACACAAGCGGTTATATCTAAAATGCCTTTTCAAGAAGCCATGCTCCTGCACCTCCTAAAAATAGAGTGTTCCCTAAACTCACGGGGATCCCATGGTGCTCTGCAGCATTCCTGGTGTGAACCATCTGCAGAGGCGACAGGGGTGGGCAGGGGATCAAATGCTCACATTACCACAGCAGGACCATTTTGTGTTGGTCGAGCTGTTGACCTTGGGGACTTTCACTTTCTTAAGAGTAAACAGATAAACATATTGCAAATGCCCATGAATATTATTTCATGAAAATCAGTAAATACTGGTAATACACAGTGTTCTTTTTTAAAAGGAGCAATATGCAGTTTTTGGGAAAAGAAATTCTCAGAAAATTCTGAAAGGTCGTAATACAAACTAAATAATTATTTGATATATATTTCTGTAACTGAATAAACAATCTGTCCTCAGGGGGGAATAAGGTCCTACAAATATAAAACAAATATTGTCTTCTGAGGACAGTTAATTTCAGTGCATTTAGTTTATTCAGTCATGACAATCTACCTGTAAAGCCCTTCTGATTTGAATTTCTTCCACAAAACTCCATAGTGCAACTTTAATAAATGATTTGCATAGGAAAATGATTCTATGTGGGACGATACAGTATTATCTAACTGCTATTAAATATAATACCCACAACTACACGAGAACTGTGATAAGATAGCCTTTCTTTTTACATGGTGTCTGCAGGTTTATTCAAGTTTTAGGCTCCTTTCAATTCAAATTACTGTGACTGAAATGAATGTGAACCTCTTCAGCCAAAATGCATGGAGGGCAGCCCAGTAACCCAACATACAGAGAATATGCAACATTTTAAAGACCTATTAAACTACATATAAGACATAAAGGTATCTTATTGGCTATATTCACATTCTCTCAAGGTCTCGCGCCTTGCTAATATGATTAACAACATGTGAAGACTTTTTAAGACCCTGCTGACACCTGGCAATACCTTTCTATCGCCATTACTTCACTGCTTAAGAATTTCCTGTCCGTAGCTCCAACAGAAAACTCACTCTATTATCTCACTCGCTTGTGAAGCCAAGAAAAAGACATGAACAGCCTATAGGCCAAGTGCACGTAATACACTTAAGTCCTGTAGTAGAAAAAGAGAAATGACGGAGAAATTGGTAGTAGCTATGATGAGTTTCATATCTTATATAATAATACATACATTATACACACAGACTTTATATTATGATTAAGGATATTTCCTGCCTCCATAAAGCTCTGACATCCACCTGTGCAGTCACCCTTGCAACCAAAACCGAACAGCATTTGACCTCCGACCCTGAGATCAAGCAGTACAGAAAGCTGACCTGACTTCATTGGCAGATGACACCAGTGCAACCTTGTTGGCTCAGCCCTTACAAAGGCAAAGGCATATAAGCAGAGAGGAGTAGGAAATTAAAAAATGTCAACTTATTCACAGAGTGAAATATTGGATACACTAATGCTGCTGATGCTACTGCTACCCATGACTGCGGGTCTTTTTATGAAAATATATTATTTCGGCCATTCCTGTGACAGATGACTCGGTGATTATTTCTTCCATGTGGATGACAACACACAGCGTATAGATATGATCACATGCGTTACTGCAGCTGGCTGTATTAGAACATTTCGGTGTAGCTGCCTCAAGTGAAAACACTTTGAGGGTCCAATCAGCATGAATACAGTTTTATTTCTGTCTTGATTTCAGCTAGTTAAGGAAATGAATGTGCATCTCTTCTATGTCAGAACTCTAATAGGATCCTACACTGTACCATGTTTTTCATGGTTTGGAGGGAAGTTTGGGGCAGGCCCTTTCTTGTTCCAGCATGAAAACGCCCCAATGGATTGTACTTTCATGTCCAATTCATGCTAGCTTGTCATCCATTGGATGCCCCAACACGTCTAATGGATGCTCAATCGGTTTTGGATCTGGGGAATTCGAAGAACGGGTCAATGCATCGAGTTCTTTGTCACGAGTAATGACATGATGAATGTCTTCACCTCACCTGTCAAAAATGTGGCCTACTAGTTTATTGGTATTGCACTGAGAAAAGAAAACCTCCTCACATTCTAGAGGCTTGGACCAGCAAGTGTTTAAGAGAGAAGGTAATGCTGTGAGAGTCAAGTCTTTCGTTCACGCATGATTCTAAAACAATTTAAATTTGTTGGCACTGGAGGTTAAAAAGTTAGTTGGCAGCTACACGGGTGTGGTTTAGATGTGACGAAAGTGAGAAGCGACTGGTAGCTTGTAAACAATGGCAGCAGTTTTATCAGGACTAGACAGCATTTAAGAAGAGCAAAGAGCAGAACTGAAGGCTTTTTTTGATGCAAAAGATGTTTCTGCTTTTCTCCCGACCGGACTTAGCAACTGGTACAGCTGGTACAGCTCCTCAACTGTTGATCTGTTTGGTTGAAGTAAGCCTGTGAATGATGGTTCCTCCAATCACCTTCCAAGTATTTTTCAGAACACCTGCCCTTTTCCAAAAAGTTTCTAGCGGCTCCTTCCATAATGTATTTTTGAAACAAACCCTTCTGTGAAACAAATCTGGCTTGTCAGGTTAATATAAATGTATTGTGTGTGTAAAGCTAATAACTGTTCATGAGCACGAAGCTGACTGTGAATGAGGGACTGAAAGAGTTCTAGTAAAACGACAGTGAGGGATTGGAACTGCGTGTGCTTGCAGGCCATTCATTTCAGCCCAGAGAGCAGCATCATGACTCATGAATTCAGCCAAACTGTGGAAAGCATTGTGTCAGCTGTTTGAGCAGAGCTGGTGCAGAAACGTTGGCATATGCCACACAGGTTCAGCATGAAGGGAGAGACATGGTTGGTTTCAAACACAGAGGCCATTATGAACATTTATAGGACATTTCATTCCCTGTAGTGCACCAAGTGAGAGCTGAGTGACCCCAATTAACTCAGACTGCTGGATAATTCACCTGCTACTTTAGAAAGAGTAAATTAATGTAATATAAATGCAATAACTGGCATTGTGACTGAAAAAATGTGTGTTTTAAGGCTACACTATTCAATATTGATATATTACAAATGGGCAAAATGACTGTAAGTGGGGGTACTTGAATGGAGGTAAGGACGTACTAATATTGATGAATTATCATCAGACGCTGCTGTACACTACCTGCCCAGCACCAAACATCAGACAGACACAGTGGAGCATTTAGCAGCTAAAAAGACATATATTTTCTCAAGATTTATTTCGCTACCTGGCAAACTGCAAAATGCAGATAAACAAATCACCAGCAAGCTGGTGAACAAAGTGAAGCCGCTGGCAGTAAGACATTTTTGTGAGGTGTTGTCGGAAGCCAAAACGGAGCTAAAACCAGGGGTAAGGTTGACATTCATCAAGTGGCCTGAAACACAACTCAAAATGAATGACAATGGCAAGTTCTTTTAAAACATGCAGATAAAACGTCACATCAACTTCAACTTGTTCTGCTCGAGAGTTGAAGCTGAAGCCTTTTGTGTCCCGTAGAAACACGCAAACCAACAATGAATATATTCTTGCTACGATTATTATGTGTATATCACAGCCTGATATCAGAGGTAGGTTACATGTACTTGAGTCACTTTTTTGGGTAAATTGTACTTTTTGGAGTAGCTTTAATGCAGAATACTTTTGCTATTATTTGACTAGATTTCTTGAGAAAAAGCATTTGGACACTCTTTAGAATTACTTAATTCACTTAAAACTTGGGAAAAAGACAAAAGTGTGTCGGTGTTTCTTCCTTTTTATTGAAGCTACTTAATACTCAAGTAACTTTTGAAGTGAGTACTTTTATACTCTTACTCAAGTAGTTATTTTTAATGACTAATTTGACTTCTACTCGAGTAACAGTACTTTTACTTGAGTACAGTTAATCTACTCGACCCACCTCAGCCTGATACATCTTCTTCCTTTGTGACATAGAGCTCCATTGTTTGTCCAAAAATGAGTACAAAAACACAGTGATGAGACACACCATTGCACTGGGCGCCATGTTTCCTCATTACCATTAACACACACACTGTAGTTTAATTTGACTCATTGCCAATACGCTGTCCTGCTGCCCCAAATACTCAAAAGCACCAACTGAACACAATCCTGAACACGAACAGTACTTCCTCTAGTTTGAGTACCATTTTCTAAAACCCACAATGACCACATTTTTAAATAACATGTCTGTGACTTATGAAAAAGGTATGGGTCTCGTGCCACATATGCTCCAGGAAAATCAGAGAGTATTACGAGATGAATGACACATTATGGGTTTTGCTGCAACAACTTAATCAGGGCTGAGGGTCACCTAAGGATACTTCTTGTGGTAAGTAGCTACTTAAATGAATACTTCAACCTGCCGTTCTAAATAAAATGAAAATACTCATGTATTTCAAATCTTTAAAACATGTCAACAGGGGCAATCCTAGTAAACTGATGCACACCCAGATGGTTTGTTTACTGGCAGGTCCAGAATAGTGACGGGCGTCGCTGTGACTGCTGACAACCAGCCAGCCATTACATCACACGCCCAGGATACACTCTCCTTGGCTAGGACTGAAACACAGCCTAAAGTGGTTTGTGTGTGTGTCCAAAAGCATGCATGTTCCTTGATTCAATGTCTACAATTTGACTTTTTTGTGTGTATTTTAAATAATAATAATTTTCATATTTTTTATATTTAAGCTGTTGGTCTTACTTTTAATTGAATTAGAACATAACTGAAAACTTGGATGTAATAAAAAAAAAACAATAATCAAATCAAAGCATAGGTTTCTTTAATTTATGTCAATATGCAGTACATGTGTTTGTGCATGGAAGCACGTGGCCTGAGTGTGTGCGTGTGTGTGTGTTTGTGTGTGTGGGCGTGTCGCTGGAATGCCCTCACCGCCAAAATTTACAAGCTTTGTCACATTGTGATGGCATCAAACACACCTCCCGGCTCTATACAAAACTCAGCTATGGCCTCACATGTAGACACTAACTCACGGACACAGAGTTAACACTGGGCTGACTTTAACAAGACTGTTAAGGACAAGATGCTGGAGAGGAGAGGAAATATTTGTGGTGCATTTATGAGGACCGGGCTACTTTTAACAAGCAACTGTGTAGGGGGTCAACAGTGTAAAGAACATTTACTCTTAATGTACTTGAAGCTAGTTTTGAGTTAGCCACATGCATTGAACTTTTATGCTCCAACGAAAGACAATGTATTGTAAAGGTACCTAATAATAAAAAGTTTAAAAAGTTAAAGGAAAGTTTGCTTCACCTCGGCCAGTAATGTAAACCCTACATCCTGATACTACTTGGCTAACTGTCGCCCCCTCGTCTAAATTGGGTTTTCTTTCCTTGGCCTTTTAAGAAAAAGCAAAACATGGGATTTTGTATCCTAAGATAAATGAGTAGCTTACCTATTGACAACTGAAAAAGCCTGACAACAGTTAACCTGCTGGTATAGAACACTACAGCTTTTAAAAAAAAGTTTTTTAGCTGTTATATTTGGCATATATTTGGTGAATCTCTCCCTGCCCTACTGTTGTTACAGCAATGCCTGAACTAGCGATAGCCATCCGTGGCACGTTGACTTACCTAACTTTTAAATAAACAAATTTTTTTAAAAAGAGACCATCACTGTCTAGACAAAATGAATGAACTGTTGAGGAAGATTATATTTCAAGGCTGGATTTAGCTGTGTCACAATTGTGATTGTGCTTTAGATTTTCTAAATCCAAAAGTGACTTGTGGTAATGTAGTTGTTCACATTCTGTTTAGCAATTAACCGTGAAACACTGTTCGCTTGACAAAACAGATTTTGCTTTGAATGTTGTTGGAAACTATTTGGATAATGAATGCAGACAACTTAATACAGTATATAACAAATGTCTAGTCATTTTTAGACATTTTAATGCAGAAATTTGTATTTGCATTTTTTTCCCTTTAAATAAATGTTGTTGTTCTCTGTGACAGTATACACAATCTTGTCCAGTGTATGTGTATGTATCTATATCCTGTAGGAGTAGATCAATCATGTTGGGCCGATTATCAGCATCTTTCAAATTATCAGTACCCTATATTATGTCAGAGTTATGGCCGATCAGCAATGTAAAATAAATACAGAA
>OMLP01028086.1:0-11556 GCA_900302685.1 Spondyliosoma cantharus
CAGCCGTGCGTCGCCTTGCCGGGACACGTCCGCTGGTTACACGGCGTGCACTCGTGAGCCGAGAGCGCCCGCACCAGAAAGAGCACGTTCAATAACACCACGGAGCACTTGCTGAACATGTTCCCCCCAAAAAAGCCTTCTGTAAGTTCCCAGAGAAATGCTCCTTCTTCTTCTTTTTCTTCTTCTTGTCAGATGAGAAACCACATGAGCTCACCGCTACTGGATGGAACTCCAAAGTTTGCAAAGTCTCCTTTCAAAGTTCCTCTCCGGTGAGTCCTCTCTCAGGCGTGTGCTGTCCGTGACACAGCAGCGCGCCTCGAGGAGCGAAAAAAAAGAATACCACGAGACTCAAGTGTGCAGGATGCGCGTGAAGTGGCAGCAGATATCCAGAGGCGGAGGGGTTCAGCGCGAGCAGGTAGGCGCACGTCTCCAGAGTCTCATCTGGTCTCAAGGAAATCCCGCACCGAGGCTGTGGAGGTCCGCTCGGGCAAGTTTCACTGTCGCCGACTACCTTTCGGGGCTTTCGGTGGCTGACATCCACGCACACGCGAGAGAGAGCGCAATCTGACTCTTAAATTGACATACAGGCATATAGAAATTAGCGGTGCACCCCTCCCCCTGACTGACACATGCGGCGACCAGTCACAGGGAGCGCACGGAGGGAGGGTTTGAACTGATTTATCCCCGCGCTGTGTTGCGCAATGATGCAACTTTGAATGCCCTGAGTGCAAGTTGCTTTTGTGTGTGTGTGTGTGTGTGTGTGTGTGTGTGTGTGTTTCTGCTTCTTATTCTGTAAACAAAACCACACAAACCTTTTGTGACGTTTGACAGATATTTGACGGGTTTAGAAAGAGATATAGTGATGAAATATTTAAAGGTGCACTGTGCAGCTTTCGGGGAAGACATTTTAATCAGTAGAGAAAAAGCTTCTTGCTCAAACTAAATAAACAAACTGTCTTTGTTTTCATGGCTGAATAAACACAGTTTCAGTTGTTGTTTTACTTCATATGTGGCGGACCCTGCCACCTTTCTGGCTTCAAACAGTGTTCTGAAGAACTTATTTTCCTCTGAGAACATAAAACAGGAACAGGGAAAAATAAATATTTCTGAGTTTGTATAATTACCTTATTAATGTTATAAATATATTTGAATGTCATCTCCAAAACTAAACAGTGTCCCTTTAAATTGCAAAAATACAAAATCAGCTGTGTAGGCTGTTTTACTGTAAAACACACACAAAAAAAAAGACAGAAAAGCATGAGTGACTCTATCACCAGTCCTTGCTTTAGTTCATAATGTTATATATTGTTAATCTACAACATAGTGTATACACAACAAATAAAGGTGCTAGGATGAATTTACCAGGAAGTAAAGTCTATAAAACCATGGCAATAAAATCAGAAAGATCACCATTTCCTTATAGAAGACATGTTACGCTCATTTCAAACTCATCATTTTATTTTGGATTACTGCTAGAATAGGTTTACATGCGTTAGTTAGTTTTCTCATTCTGTATTCATCTTCCAAGCCTCTAGGCGTAAATTATGCAAATGTGTGACGCAGTGTCGTGGTGTGATGTCACAAAGTCACAAAATTAAAGGGGGGACTACGATGGGGCGTTTCGGGAGCCCTGTCTTCTGTGGGAGAGAGGAGCTACTGTTAGTTGTCCTGTTAGACTTTGACCTTTTAAACTCTTAAGTCTCTTGTACACGCACAAGAACCCATATAAAACAAGAAAAACAAGAAAGAATAATGTGTCTCATTTAACTGACTCAATTAGACCAGGGAGGTCCATTACAAAGATCTAGCCTCCGGGTACCCCATCTGATAAGACTGTAGCTTTTAGAGGGGTTTATTACAGAAAGTGCATGAACCCCTGTGTCACTGTTTTACTTATGGATGGAATTTTAGCGAAAATAAATGATTCCCCTTTTCCCCGCAGACCCCACTGGAACCCACTCAAGGGCTTTGAGGACGTCTGGACCAGGGGACGGTATGTGGTCCATACACTCCCTCCCTCATTAAGACCGTCTTTTACGACAGAATGTATATACAGTATCTGTTAGACCTCTTGTCACCAGCAGCTTATCTCTTTTCAACAATGCAGCCGTAAAGTCTGTCAGAGCCCCGTAATCAAACACATCGGGCTTTATCAAGGCCATATATCAGTCCACAGCTTTACCTTTTGTGTGCGGATGAGCGTGTGCTCACTCGTGTTTGCAGGTGTCCGATTGTGTGTGCGCAGGCGGCTTCGGGGAGGTAAAAGGTCATCTGGTGTTTGTTGAGGCAGTGTTTGTGTGCTTACACTGGCAGATGGATGGTGTGTATGTGTGTGTGTGGGCAGTGGGCACAGCTGGAAGGTGATTGTGCCACAGAGGCAGAGGACCCAGAGAAACGATATTGTTTAACAAAAATAAAATTAAATACATATAAAAACACATTATTTCCCACCGTGACAAGTCTTAAGATGCAGTGAAGTGTGATGGTAAAAAGTCTGCTTTACAAGAAGATGGCTGCCAGCTCTGAAGTAATACAAATGACTGGAAAGGATTGATGCCATAATAAATATCACATATCAAAAGTGTGAGGATGGTCCAATGTTAGGGATCTTTTTTTTCATTGTCATTGGAAACATTTCTTCTTCAAACGCCAATCAGATGTCATCCGGGACGATTTCCCCCACAATGTCAACACACAACAGCACCTCCTTCATTTGCAACATCTGCCTGGAGCCACCGGCTCCAACACAAACACAACATCCAGGAAAGCGGCCTCGCAGTACGCATAATCAGCCCTCGCAACACAACCCGGCTCTTGTCCTCCCGCTCTCCCTCCGCCCTCCCTCCGCTCCGTCTCCTCCTTAAAAGCTCTTGTTAAATGGGCCGACCCGCTGACCGCTGGCCGGACACCCACTGCTGGTTGACGACAGATCAGACCAGCACCTTGGAGAGCTTCGGTTTCAGAGATTGTGGCCCAGCGGCACTGACCTATTTGCCTGGGTGATGGGCTTTCAAATGGGGCCAGCTGGCTGCTCTGTGGGCCCTCTCATCCTGCTATCAAGGACCTGGGGTTTGTTTTTGGCCAGCCTAAAGGTCAACACAGCACCTTCTGGTTCTATCCATCCTCACTAGTTGCTAAAAGTATAAATACTGCCGGGGATCATAAATGAGGCATTGTTCTTCAAGTAGGGCAGCAATCAACGTTACGACTAGTACACACCCTCATTAGACTCACTCTGAGCATGTGCCCTGTGTCAAATGTTGCATGAGCCTGGCATTTGGAAAACTTCCCTTTTGTTACGCCTAGCGCCGAAAACCGTGGTGACAATATCCATCATTTCCGAATTGTTTAAAATTTCAAATAAGTGCTGAATGGGGCGCGAACAAAGACAATTAGATTTGTTGAGTGCCATGTTCGTGTAAAAAACAGAGCCCAGTCTGCTACACCATGTGCCCGGGTGTTGCATGCAAGTCTTTGAGTGGAGCAAACAAGGGGAAAAGGTGAGGCTGTGAAGGGTGTTTCACATGGCCTGACTAACGGTAGTGTGTGCGTGCTAATGATGTTCTGAGTCACAGAGCTCTGGGAAAACACAGCGGTAGTGGGACTGGCTTTTCCATCTCCAACACTGAAGTCCCTGGTATATCCTATTTGTGCCAATGTTTGTGACAGTGGGTTTAATCATCTGGAGGGGTAGCGGTGTTGGATCTGTTCCAGAGATTGTTTGACCTCTCTGTGTCACCCACCCTTGTTGCTTCTCATTTATCCATTGCACAGGCAGCTGATTTACACCCCGACTGCTGCGGAGGCGTCAGACTGGTGGCGAGGAGGTGTTTCCGGGGACGTAGAAGGGTGCAAATGATGGTTGGAGCAACACAACTCTGAAGGTGGCACTGGGCTGAATGTGGAGTGCGATATGGGCTGTTGAGTGCACGCTGAGTGGACAGCGTGCGGCACACCTGATTACAAGTCCCCGGGATGTGCTCCGGGATTTTTCCCCTGAGGATCAGTGTACAGTGCTGGTTATCGCCCTTGCTTAGCTTATCTGCCGATGCATGGAGCCATACTTAGCAGATCCAGGCCAAGGGGTGGTTGTCGTGGTGGTAAAGGGTTCATTTTAATGGCGATGCATACTCACAGCCGAAAGAGTTTGAAAGCCAGTCGGACATCTACTAAACAGCAGAAATATGGAGCATTTAGTGCGGAGGCGAAGCAACACAGACTAATGAATGGCTCGTTTCAAAACTCAGAACCGATGAGGTCATCTGTTTTTTAATGAAAGCAGCCAAAATAAGAAATAAAAGATCTGATGCATGACAAAGAGGTGTGAACAAAGCGAGAAGAAAATAAGCCAAAAAGTTCACGCACGATGATTTTTCTTTTGAGAGTTTACAGCACATTGAGGTAATAATCAACAGAGATGATTACTTCCCTTTTTCCGTGACCGCTATCCAGAGGGACTCACAAGTGCTTTTGTTTCTCACTCTGGTCTCTTCACTTGTTTGTGCGAAAACGTTCGGAAAGAGTCAGAGAAGTCCAACAGAAAGAGTAACTCATCATGCATCAGGCTGTCAGTGCTGATTCACAGGTCTAGGTCACAAAAACACTGAACATCAATTCTTTATTCTTTTCAATTCATGCCGCCCCTTGTCTCTTTGTCTTCTGCCTCCCTAACTCTGTATTGTTTCTTTCTCTCTGTGAGGTCTGCTCCAGCTGCTGTTTCCCATGCAGGGCCTATAATAATGTGTTTTGACACCGTCGGGTCTCCTGCAGTCTTCTCGCAGCACCCCCAGAGTCATCGCAGCAGCAGTGTGCGGACACAGTGATACACATACTACAAGTCCGCCCCTCTTGTTCTGGCTTCAAGCTGTAAATGTTCTTAGGGTTCAGTGGGTTCAACCAGCCCTGAGGGTTAGGTACTCCACTTTGGCTTTGTAGTCAGTGAATTGGCTGCTTTCTGTGAAGTAATGGGGAGAGTACAGAAGTCTGAGCAGATGGCCGGCCACCTAGAGGGAGGTGCATCCTGAATATTGTAAATCACTGCTGTGTGAGGTGTTTTTCGATCAGAGGCTCAGGCAGATGTGATTTGATCTACCATCAGATTAGGTCACAGGTTTTTGTTTTATCCTGTGAAAACTATCTCGACATCTGCTTGATGGATTGGCACAAACTTTTGCACGAACACTAATGGCTCCTAGATGATGTATCGTAATGACACCGAGGATTCCCTCCCACCATGAGCTTGACATTTGTGATGTATTGCTGCAAAATTAGGTATAGACATGCATGCATGACATTCCTCTCGCTGGTCGTCACACCTAAACAACGCACATAGCTGCCAGTAGTTCCTTATTGAGTGCTGATTGGTTGGAACCACTGTTTGTTTGCCTACAAGCACGCAGCTTGAAGCCTGGCAAGATGGATTCTCAAAATCACATGATCATGCAAAGTTAATGTATAACCAAATGACTGGTAAACTAAGATGTGCACAAGACAGATACTGCATGTGCTAAACATCCAAATGTTAGCATTGTCATTGTTAGCATGTTAGCATGCTGATATTTGCATTTCAATCAAAGGTCTGCTGCACCTAAGGACAGAACTGCTTGCATGTAGACCCTCAGCCTTGCTTTGTGAGGTCTTCAGGATAACCCACAAGATACAGTTACAACATCTAGTGCTAATAGAATAACCCTACACTCTACACCGCACGCAGTGTCGACTTACAGCATTTTCAACCAACCAACTACATCAACACTTTCTAAAAGCGTAATGACACATAAGGTTTTTGGGTTCGATTGGCATCATGAGTGGTTATGACTCAGCCCCGGACCCTTCCTACAGTCATGGCTCAGATCCTCTGGCTCAGATTGTGCCCAACACTGGGCCTCTCGCTCTCCCTCCATCCCCTTCTGCTGTGAGATCCTGTGACCTCGGGGAGCGAGCGGCCACCAGCTTGTTTGACAATTATAAGTGGCATACTTGCTCACCCCTGTCCGGCTCCAGCAGAACGTTAAGTGGACCTCTCAGAAGTTTTAATCTGAAAATCTAGGTGATGATGGTGAATTCCTCAGTGGATTGAAGCCTAAATGAACCCTTGTGTCCCATTCCGAAAACACCTGGCCAGTGTAATCTTCCTTCTCATGGGATGCATGGGATCATGGAGACTATTGAATGAGTGAGCCTCGGAGAGTCTTCAGTTACAACAAATGAGTAGAGGGCGAGGCTGTAACCCAGATTTTCTACCTGGTCATAAACCACTTTGAGTGGGTGTAGCTGGAGATATTTGTCATGCAGATGAACTGAAACTGTCTTGTACATTTACAGTATGTGTGAGCAAATGCTTGACCTTTTTTTGGCTCTCTATTGAACAGTGTAATATGGATGGTGTCAGACATGAACAAAACGTCCTCTTCACCAAAATCTTATTAACGCAGATCTATTTGTGTTTCACAGGCATAATATTGCATCAGGTCATTGTAACACAATTTAAAGGGGCCAATCATCTTGTTGTCCAGAATGTATTTTAAACAAGCAGCAACCTCCAGGGCTGAAGAAAGAAGCCAAAGCCAAGTGCCAAAACTTAAGTTTAAGTGACACTTATCTACTGTCTAGCTAGCTGTGAACAGTCAGGCTTCATTCAATCTGCCTCAGCTCCACCAGTGCTCCTTTTCTGTGCCCACTGCCAGGGGGTAGGCACTGCCACGATGGCGACACCAGAGCCACCACACTGAGCACTAGCTCTTTGGTAACCTATGGATGACATCACCGAGACGTCCCTATGTCCCTCTTTATTTACACGTCCAGCAGAAAAGAAGCATAACTTACTCTCCTCCTGGGCCAGCCAGTTTGTAGTCCTGGATAGCATCATACCATAGCTAGGCAAATGTTAGTGTGTAGTAGATGCCTGGAATGCCTGGAAGAGTGAATCAGAGGTAGAGTAGGGACAGGTGTTCCTGCAAGGCATACTGGGAAGACTTTGTCATCAAGTCATGATAGGCTCCTTTTTGGTCTCCTCCAGCCCCTGAAGGAAATATTCGGCATATTAGCTCCTAAATGCTTCTCTACATTTACCAGCTAGCCATCAATGGCAGGCAGCATACAGTTTGTTTATCAACGTGTTTTTGTGTTTGGTCTGGATACAACGTGACAAGACTGAAATATAAAACATTAAAGATGTTGGCCAGAAGAGTGAAACAAAGAGCTGAAAGATGCTAAAATGCTCTGAGAGGAAGTTTGGAGACCAGTGATAACATTCTGTGGGTTTGTCCCCCTCCTTTCACATTACATGATTTTGTTGTATTTCATATAAAAATATTGATTGCTGCAGCTTTAGTGTACACTACATTCAGGACATTTTCAAATGTAATCATATTCTGACAAAGATCAATTGTGTATATATCAAATTAAGGTCAATGATAGCATAACCTTGACCAATATGAATGGGTCCAAATGTGCCATCATGTGGCAAATGTGCCAATGTCTTCTAACCATATACAGACCTTTTGGAGTGACCACCTGCCATTGTGTCACTCTTTCTCTTGTCAGAAGTCATGTGTTACGCAGTACAGCTCTCTTCTTCTCTGGAGCTTAACCAAGTTTTACTGAGCGTTTAAATAAATGATAAGGAGGAAGACAGGAACAGATTGAAAGTCCTGTGACCCTGTTTTTGTCTATTTTGTATTCGTATTTTTGACAAATTCCACATTTCCAGTTGTATGTTATCAGCTATCAAATGTTTCATATGCATAATACCTCAAAACTCTCGAAACATTTTACCCCACTGAATTATAAACTCTCCTAACTTGAAAATAAATCAAAGGAAATGAGCAAACAAAGGTGAGTCATCTCGTTAGATTTTCCACTCATCAAATATCAGCTCATTGTCTTAAATAGCCTGCGGTGTTCATTAAGTGACAATCAAGCTAATAGGGCTTCTTAAAAATTAAGGGAATGTAATTAACTCCTCCTTGGAGTTCATTCTCTTGATTAAATCGCATCACATCCTGCTCTCGCTCTGAACATACACATACACCTGTGACCATACACAGACGTTTCTAGCGGTTTCTGCGGGCTTCGAGGGGGAGGACCCTCAGGTAAAGGTGCCAGATTTACAGGCCGACCTCCAGCTGGCAGAGGAATGTCGCAACCTGTGTTTCAGCCGTAAATTCTGGCATAATTACAGTGCCACTGACTCAAACATCGAGGTGAAACAACCACCTTGCGAGGGGGAAAATGATCACTGCTTAATGTTATGTCTGGGACACAGATTTACTCCTGTCCTTGTGGGGGGACGGACAGGCGGCGGAAGCAAGAATGCGAGAAATGTGCGAGTACTCTGACCTTTATGAAGGTGAAGCGAACAAGCTGACATCATTACCATTGCAGGCATGTGCGTGCTTGCAGTCACATGGGCCTTAAGGAAAGTAGATACAGGTCAGAGGAGGGGGAGAGTGCATGTTATGTGCTGTATAAATACTTCTGTGAATCCATAAACTCTATGTTTACTTGACACACAAAACACACTTGAGGGATGCAAAATTGTTTGAATTGCCACTTCCAGGTAAGGCTGAGAGTGGAAAGAATGATGGGAAGTGTTTTTTTTCTTATTGACAATTCTGAAGTAGGTGTGGCCTGGCTGGCTAGACTTTAAAAAATGTAGCTCAGCATTTTGGTAAATAGGGTTATTATATGGTTCTAAGAACTGTCTGCTTAATATGAACTAGTAGCCAGTGAGCTTAGCTTAGCACGAAGACTGTAAACAGGGGGAAACAGCTAGCCTCTCCCTGCAGAAAAGTAGCTTTTCCAACGGTAGTTCTCGTTTGGAAAGAGCCAGACTAGCTGTTCCCCCCCTTTTTTTTCCCAGTATGTATGCTAAGCTATGCCAACTGGCTGCATGCTGACTTTGTCCAGACAAAATAAGCACATTTCCCAAAATGTCAAACCAGGAACGTTTGTTACATGCGATACCATATCTTTATCTCTAGGCTATTAAGTTATATGTCATAAAATACAGCACATAGACTTCCTTGACATGGCATCAACACTCCTGTTCTTCACACTCTGCTGATAACACAAAATAATTTGGATGCTTCCAACCAAAATTCCAGTCATGTCTTACAAATTGCCCCTATAAGTTCCAGAGAAAAAAACTCATGAGCTCACATTTATTTTCCCTCAATGTGGTGCTGCCCCCGTGTGATGTCATGCAGGTAGTGCATTGTAACCCGAGTTGCACCTCATCCGATGGTGCTCGGGCTCATTTTTAATTTTTTTTCACTCACACATAACATACACTTGATGACATTTTTCTCCTTGCCTGCCAGTCACTTCATGTGTGAGAAGAAACATCTAAAGGCAGGAAGGCTTTCATTCCACCCGGGCCAAGGTTTTTACCGACTTAGTCACTCACTCTTCCTGTTTTTCTCTCCACCATCAGCCACCAACAAACAATTCTAGGAAGGGGTCTGCTCTTTGTCTAGACGGTGGCCTGTCAGCTGCGTCTGATCCGATTCAGTGTGCAGCCGTGTCAACTGGCCTGTCTGGCCGAGGTCAACGAGACCACTGAAGCAAGGATTCTGATGCAAACCTGCTCTACCCTGAGCTCCTCAGCGTTATCCAACCTGTTGAGGAGCATTTAGATTTGTGTGTCCTCTTTATGAATCCTCTTTATGCTACTGCTTTAGAGGAAAGGTGCAAATTATAAGGTCAGAGACATTAATGACATGGTTTAGAATAGCTGAGAAAGAGAAAATAATCACTTTGGACTAAATTAATCTTGCAATTGCGTGATTCTATCAATAGAGGGCAGAATGGTACAACTGTCCAATAATCAGGGTTTCTTTAAGGTCACTTATTTGCAAAGGAGTAAATAGGAATTAAAATGTGTTGCACAGTGAGGTGATTATTGATCAGCTGAGTAAAGAAAGAATACAGAATCATCTGACAGAGTTCCCCCCTGCGGTGATCCCTCAGGGCGACACGGGTTTTCCGCCGGTGCGAAGGCTGGGAGGTGTGAATGAAATCAACTGTGATGAGCCTCATTAGTTGGAAAATCGATAAAAATCGCAGCAGAAACTTTCCTTCCGTCATCCTTCCAGCTATTATCTATCAAGTCCAACCTTCATCAGTGCAGCTAGATTCAAGGAACAGGAAAACAAAAAAAAAAAGTTGCTGTGATGCTTTTGGCTGTTTGGTGCACCTTGACCTTTGCTTCCACATTATTCGCCTCAGAACCAAGAAGAAAAACAAGAAGTGCTGATCCCGAATCAGGATAACAAGAAACTGTAAATGTCAATGCTTTGGGCCTTGAGGTGTTTCAAGAGTCTAGGAAAAGCAGTGACTAACTTCGTGTAGCGTGTGGCTCGATCGATATCAGCAGCTACTTGCTCTCTATGAACCTCCAGGACTCCTTTAGACTAACGTGGCATTTGACACGACAGGTCCAGCATGCAGGCTGCGAATGACTGTGCGTGAGCGGGAAAAAAGAAAAAAAAGGGGAAGGAGAGCCGGTGTCGAGGTAGGTATAGGGGCAGACTTTCTGGAGCCGTCTCCCACATGCCCTCTGACTACCTGTCACTGGTCAGACCAACCTCGTCTCTCTGAAGGCAGATGATGCGATAAGAGCGGCAGGGAGAGAGAGAAGGGAAAGAAGGCTGACAAGGGAGACCGGACAATAGAGAGTGCGAGAGATGAGAGGCAGGAAGGTGCAAAAAAGCACGAGTAAAGAGAGGAGGAGGGCGAAGAAGGGAGACAAAGGAGAGAGGGATCAGCAAAAGGGAGGGATGGCAAAGAGAGAGAGAGGGAGAGAGAGAGAGAGAGCAGAAAGTCTTGCCCTGAGGCGTCGTTTCTCTGTCTGCACTCGGCGCAGGGAGGCCAACAACAGTGTCATACACAGCTGAAGACATTCACTGGCAGCCAAGAAGCACATCTGGATTTCTCATAATGAAATGCAGTAGGCTGCAAAGTTTTTCCTGTGCAAATATACAGTAGAGACAGAGAGCAGTCGCTGCGAATTGTCAGGTTTTTGTTTTGCCGGACCGTTTTTTTTTTTTTTTTGTTGCGAGAGAGCTTTATAACTCGATCGTATTTATGTAACGTGCGCGCTTTGCATTTTTTCTGGACTGCCTTTGTCGTACTGTTGGTGGACGTTGACAGATGGATGAATTGCCGTCCAACTGCCAGCAAACCGAAAAAGCAGTGTGTCTAATCCTGCACCACTGCCAGCCATAGGGAAGGGAATCTATCATTTCACGGTCTTATTACTGCCTCCAAAATACACCAGATACACACACACACACACACACACACACACACACACACACACAAACACACACACACACGCACATCTCCACACAAATCCACTGCCAAGCTGTCCAATCCTCTGCATGTGCAACATATCCTCCACTCCCCCTCCCCCCCTCCTCTCCTCTTTTCAACATCCTTGCACAATACAGACGAGCTGCACTCGGGTTACACGACGTTCAGGTTGGACCTCTCGATTGCTCCCCAGGGCTGTCGGGAAGAGAAGAGGTGGAGAGGAAAAAAAAAAAAAAAAAA
>OMLP01028087.1:0-27027 GCA_900302685.1 Spondyliosoma cantharus
GGGGGGGGGAGAACGGGGAGATCATCAAACGATGCAGCGCACTGGAGAGCACGCCTACTCCTCTTGAGTGATGCGACTAGCGTCCTCTCTCACTCCCTCCCTCCCTCTCCCCCTTTCTCTCACTTTCTCTCCTCCATACTCCCAGCATCTGAAGAAAGGCTACCGAGGATGCTGTTATTGTTGTTGTTGAATTACGCCATACTTCTGCCTCTCTCTCTTTCTCTTTCTCTCTCTCTCTCTCTCTTTCTCTCTCTCCCTCAGCCACTTTAATACGAGGCTATAATAGCTAGCCTTTAGCTTTCATGTCAGATCAAGTCATTCACTGTATGCCCAGTTCAGTGAAGCAGGAATCTCTGGCAAAGTGCTGACAAAAGACAGAGAGAGGGGAGAGGAGAAAAGAAAAAAGTGTGTGCGTGCATATGTGCGGTGGGGAAACGTGGGTGTCCGGGCTCTTGGGTGGAAGCGGGGAAGGACCAGATGATAAGTCAGTTAGGGCTGCGTAAAAAGCATGACAATTGGGTGTGCTCTGCAGCAGTGTTGTGCCACTGGCATATGGGTGGTGAAAGAGGATGAGAGAGCCCCCCAGGCGATGGACCCCAGGCGACGGATCGCTTTCACATAGAGCTGGAAGGATTCTGGCAGTGCTCGGGCAAGGGGATCAACACCGACCGAGCAGCCCATTCCTACCACTGCAGAGATATGAGGCCCTGCGATATTACAGGCCTCCCTCGCCTTTGACACGCAGTACGTGGGTCGAGACCAAACCGGGTGAGATCAGAAGGGAAACATAGCGGTGCACAAAGAAATGGTCGTGTTCCTGAACCGTTCAGCTCTGTTTATGATCTCCGCTCATGCCTCTGCCAGAGTAGGTTAAGCGTGCTGGTCCTACAGTGATCGCTGGAGTCAACAGATTTAGAATAAAGTGTTTTAAACTGGTGCTCAATGCCAAGCCACTACGTAGCGTCGAAGCCGAGTTTCTCCAAGAGTATGTTTCAACTTTTTCCAAGAAACACCCTGTGACCAGCATCGCGGCAGCCAAAACCAAAAACTACCATCCTCATTAAAATGGATGGGAAGACCTGTGATTTGGTTGCACCACCTGATTAGGTCTGAATCCAGCCTTAGTTCAAGTTAAACCTTTTTGGAGCTTCACACCAAAACAATGTTTGCAGCTTTCTCCTAACAGATGGGGACTTGTTTAAAAATGTAAAAAAATAAAAAAAACACATACACACACACACACACACACACACACACACACACACAAGAAAAAGAAAAAAATGGCTCTGGATACTGTCTCCAGAGGCTCCAAGATGCCTAATTTATTTAAAAAGACAATATTTACACCACCCACTTAAGACGGGCTTTTAGCAGCTATAGTGAAGATTTCTGCTTTAAAAAGGGTGTCCATACCATCCTTTCAAGTCAAAATGGGACTTGGATAATGCCGGATGAGCTGTATGGAGCCATTTTATGTATTCTAAATTTATTTTTTTTTTACACTAAAAAAAACGTCCCCATCTACTTCAGTCGTTTAGGAGGATGCTGCAATGCTGTTTTTTTCTGTTAACATCAAGAAATGTTTTGTGGACTATGAAACTTCCTCCAACTTTCCATCGACTCGAGGATGAGCAGATAATGACTGATGAGTTTTAATTTTGGGATGAACTTATCCTTTAAGCACCATCATCCTCCTCGAGGTCAAGAGATGACAGACAGCATTTAGGACAAATTTCTGTTGGATTTAAGGATTCAAAGGAGACAAATCCTGTATTGTGATGTGCAGAAACAAACAAGGTACCAGTGCAGTGAAAGCTCTCTTTCGAATGTCTCCAAATAAACAATCGAAACAAAAAGGATAAAAACAACCACACATTCATATCCACTCACGTACACTCACGCACACTGAGGGAGACGATTGCAAAGATCAGCATCTGCAAAATGAGAGATGAGATGTTCACTCCTGGAAACCCGCAACAATTGCTGTAGTCTGACGTTTGTTTTTTTTTTTTTAACTGAATGCGAGTTTTTATCCGCAAGGCCAAAGTCCCCCGAGAGTGTTTTTGTGTATAGGAATATTACCGAGCGAAAAAGCAGGGCCACTTCGCTTGACAGTTCTACGCGGCCTGAATAAAAGCAGTAAGTGGAGAGAATGGCCAAGTAAGAACCGTCATAAAGCATGAAATGGAGAAAGATATCCGTGCAGTTAGAGAAAGTCGAGAAAGTCTTCGCCATGAGGACTAGAGGGGGGGGATAGGATAAAGATAAGTTATTTCTGTCCCCGCTTCTTATTTGTGATTTTCCTCCCATTCTGGTCCTTTTATTGCCGTACCCTCCAGATCTCCTTCACCAGACGTCTGGACTGCCCTCATATTTACTCATTTCACTCCATTTTTGGGAGCTGTTATACAGACAGATGATTTGGGGAACTTAAGTCGAGCAAATGCTTGTACATGCCGGAGCGGTTTCAAGGTAAACAAAAGTCCGATGATAATGACGTTATTGGTCATAAATTCCTCATGTGGCATATATACTCCCAAGGCTTGTTTCTTTCTGTCTCACCCCCTCCTTTGAGACAACACTATGTAAAGCCACTCATGTCCCATGAGATGCCATTAGTCTCCCGATCCATTCTTATAATATCTTGTAGCCATGTCCCACAAGACACAGCTAGTTTGGAGAGAGGACAAAATCATTTCCAGTGATATTATTCATTAACATAAAAAAATATATATATCAGTTCCGTAACTATCTGGGGACCGACCACTTTTCCTGCATAATTCCTAATGATAGATTTGTGCATGTGAGCTGGAGACACGTCCCAGGAGATTTTCTGGATGGATGGGGCGTAGAGGTAGGAGGCTAAAGTCTGGATTAGCAGGGGGATTCTCCTACACAGTACAGTCAACCTTGAAACCCGAGGCGTAGCACACAGCCACACCGGGGATGAGGTTGATAACGTGGCGAGCGGGACCTGAAATTATCAGAGATCATGAACGAAATAATGCGGCAATAGATAGATTGATAGATTTATTAATATATTCATAGATAATAAAAGTGCTGCACACACCCACATTTCATGCAAAGAGTGTGGAGAAGAATTAGTCACGGGTCACATCAGAGGAGGAAAAAAAAAAAAACATCAAAGACTAATGACCCAGTGCTCGTTTCCATCTTCACACGCCCACAACCCCTCTTGTTTCTCCTTGAACCTCCATTTCCTCGGCACTGAACGCTGTAATCACACCTGACTTTGGAGAGCAGAGTGCACCAAAGCTGGTGGTAACTGGGCTCTACTGTACCTGACATTTCAGCGAAGACAAAAAAAAAAGAACACACTGAAAATTCATGTGTGATGGTGCCATTCCTCTGTTATCCAATAGTGTTGGCTTTTAAACCTCCCCGTGACCCTCTAATGTAAAACCTGCAGCATCAAATACAAGATAAATCCTTATTTTATCCTTTTTTTTGTTTTTTACAGTCAGTGCATTATTTTTGGTTCATTTTAAAAACTAGATAAATGAGTCCCTGAATGCCTCATCTCATCTCAACTAGCTGCAACCATGCTGAATTAATGATCCCCTCCAGACAAGTTTTAAGACGTACATAAAAAAAAAAACTATTTTGAATAAGTCGTGACTGATTCTCGCAAAAAGTTCAATTATCTTGTTAAAATTTCCATAAAAGTTCCAGGATCTACAAATATGTCATTATTTTTTAATTTCCAGAAGTTTAACTGCTGGACACAAGATTGTCTCAGTGTGTGTATACTTTCAGCATGTTCTCACTTCCGATGTGTCAGATGCAGCAGCCTGCTCAGTGACGTTGTAGTTAGCCCTCTAGCATCTCTCCTTGATGCGTCCCTCTACTGCAGCAGTACGGAGAGCGAGTAGAGTCCAAGTCAGGGATGAGCTGGGTTCCCTTCAAGGTCAAGAATGATTTATTTTTAAGATATGTTACATAGGTAAGTTATGTGAATGACGAAACTAGTTTTATGTCAGTTGTGTTGCAGGACTGAATGTAGTTATTCTAACTCAAGATATGATCCTTGAATCAGATAGTGGTGACAAAAATCATTGTTGTGCCCAAACATATAACCAAAGCGTTACCATGACAACATTTATAACATTCGAAAAATCATCATATGTCATATGTGGATTGTTGTCAGCCATCTTTATTTTGAAAGCGTAGCCAGATGTTGCATATTACATATTATTACTAACCTTTATTTTGAATTATTATGCATTATTGCTAATTTGACCGCAGAGTCCTGAACATGCAAAATTGTTCCTAGAGGGATAGGCAGAGTATTACAGTTTGAAGTTCACGTCCACTGAACAAGCTGCTGTATTTGACGAATTGGGAGTGAGAACATTTTGACACTGGAGGCTTCAAGTTCTTACAGGACACCTGTTTTGGCTGGAAACTCGACCTCAATTGACTTGCAACCTATTGGTGATGTCACAAATCATGCTCATTGGCCCGCCTCTTAAATTCAGACAAAACAGAACACAGAAAACAGCCTCATAGTGTCGAACTCTGCACACACATCATCCTACACAGTGAAGCTCAAACGTTCAACTATAGGAACAAGAAAAAACATTTTTGACTGGAGCTGATCTTTAATATTGTGGTGGAGGGATCTAAAGACACAAAAAACATTTTTATTATTCATCTAAAGTGCATTTATCAGAAAACATCCAACGACTGTATGTGGAACAACTAAAGCACGAAGAAGCTACATGTTGTGTTGTTGTTCTGGATCCTAAACCGAGGAGATGCTGTTGACTTTACTGAAAGATGAAAATGACTTTAAAATCTCAGAAAGAATTTCTTACGGACTACACGTGGCTATGAGGGCTTCATCACTGTGCCATGTTGCCCTTTTCTGTTGTTTGTCCCTAGTTTGACCTCAGGGCTCGCAGCTATCCTGTATCTCTAGCAGCTCATTAGCAGCAAGGTCAATTCTGCACATCACTACAGAATAAAGGATCAGTGGCAAAGGCACAGGCGCACTGGCATGATTGAACTGAATATGCTGATAGTTCAATGAGCTTCCCGTATGATTTGTCTTTTGTATCATGCTCCTCCTTTTTTTACTGGACTACTGCTAATGGTCCCATGCCTACATATAAGTGAGCGAGGGAAAGGGAATTGCACCTCTGACAGCTCTATGGTCATCATAATCAGATATGTTTCCCTTCCTCAAGCTCTGAGGAGCTCTCTCCATTGGACATCTAGTCACTATTTTTATGTTATATCATGGGGATGTGTTTGTTATATTCTATGCTTTGAGGTATTTGCCGAGCAAAAGCATCTCTGTCCAGGTTGATATGTATTTACATTAAAAGGCGGGAGGCAGCATTGACATTCTTATCTGTATAGACAGTGATGGAGCTCAGTCCCATTAGTGCCTGGGAATTTCAAAGCACTCCATAAATAATTCCTTGTTCACAGGCCCACAACTCACCTTGCTCCAGAAATACTCCCCTTAATTCAATTAATAATGAGATGTCTTTCCTCCATCAGCACTGGCAAAGAAACAGACGACTGTATTTGACGAGATGGAATGCAGCCGCCGGTGGAATATGCACTGTCATGGATCAAAATATCCACTGCATGCAAGATTCATGGGACGAAGAAGAACAAGGACAAACTGCACCAAGCTTTGCCATGGCGAACAGCAGGGGGCGGTGGTAGCCAGGACGAGAGCGAGAGAGGTGAGCTAATGCCTGCTGTGTCAACTGTGAAATCAGGACGGGAAGAAAGGATGATTTCTGGGCTTTCCTCCATTACTGGAAAGTGTGTCCTTGAATTAAACATCTGATGTCTAATGTTGGCAATGGCTGTCTGTGCTTGTACAGGAAAGTTAAAGCAGATGGAGAGTGAATGAAGGCTTTTGGGAGAAATCATGGCTGTCAGAATACAATACACTAGGTTGAATAGATGATTCAAAGCGCTCGGAGATAGACTCTGAGATTCCTCCGGTGCCGGTGAAAGGTAGCCTAATTTTTTCCGAGACTGGCATCTCCTCTTTAGAAAAATTGCTGTGGATGCTTAGATGTCATTTTAACACATCTAGAAAGGCAGGTTTTCTCCACGGGGTGCAATTCAGTGACATTAAGGAAACTACTCATCATCTATTATATAACATGTCAAATCTACACTTGTGTGATAACCTCACTGATGTTAAAGAAGGTGCACGCCATCTACTTTTTAGTTTGTATGATGGAAAAGTATTTCCCGAGCGATAAAAGTTCAAAAATTCCTCCTCGGATAAATGGCGCAAGAGACAGTCAATCACGGCTAATGTTCCTATTTTTTCTCTCAAACTTTCACCTGAGAATATCTGCATTGCTGGCCTAAGGCACAAGCACAATACAGTCAGCAGCTGCTTAGGGCCCCAAAGTCTCCAAAAGCAGATCATAAACTTGAAGCCATCTATTCAGTTTTTGAATAATTTAGGTATCTTAATTAATCATCTTTTTTTTTTTTCTTTTAATGTTTTATGTTTGCACTTTGGTGAACTTTGCTGAAAGGGTGTTGTTCAGCCACGGTCATATCGTTTTCTGCTTAGGAACCAAATTGCTTGGGTCATGTTTAGATTGGAAGGGTTTTCATGAACACTCACATCCAGCATGGTTTCCTAGAGGTATGTACTTGTGATAAAAGTGCTCACTAAAAAAGTCTGAATCATATCTTAAGGTTAAGTGGATGATAACGAACAAGATTTTTTGATTTGTGTATTTTTTCAAGGGTGAAAAAATACACAAAATATTTAATTCATATCTCTTCATAATGCATATTATACATTCTGAAAAAAGCATGTTAAATGTCGCACTTTTAATGCAGCATTATGCAAGAATTGTTTGTTTTTTTGCCATTTGGTGTTCCCACAGTTTCAGGGCAATTCACTTGTAGACCACTGTCACATCAAGGTGGGCTGCAGCAGCTGCGACCAAGATCATATTTTATGGGGAATATTTCCAGTCTGATGTCTTCTGGCTACTCTGCCTCACTGAAAACCGTGTTTTCTGATGGACAAAGAGCTTAGCTTGTTGCTAAATCAACCACTAACTGCTGCTATCTGTAGCTGCTGTTAGCTCAATTGCTTGACTCTGCCTCTGCCAGCATTTGCCACTGGGTTAGGGTTACGTCAGAAAATATTATCTACTTTCACTAAAATCCATGAATGAAGCAATGACAGAAGCACCATCCTCCCTGACCTTTACCATAAAAAGTCAATATACCATAAAAATGATATTTAAAAGTATAACTGTTCCAAAATGTATTTTATCCGTACATATGTATGCTCTTGATGATTGCATGTGCTGATTAAATGCTTCCAAGATCAACAAAGCTACTTAAGCAAGTACTAAGGTGGTTTAAAGTAAGACAAGCTCCTGTACAGCCGACAGATCAGAAGGAGACGCAGACAGGCACAGTCCTACATCTGGTGTCGTCTGACAAACAGTCGATAGTTGAGAGAAAAGAAACAGCTTCTTCAGCAAAATAAAAGAAAAGAGTGGGAAATGAAGAGGCCAAGATATCCTGTGAAAAGCAACAGGAGGAGACAAGAGTGAAATGAGTGCCTCGGGCTCTCTTAAAGAACGCCAAAGATTAATTTGTCATTGAAGAAAATCTACAGAATGGGATGCATATTAGTTACCATAATTGTGCTTAAAAGCAATTATACACCAGTCAATTCCTTTGCTCGCAGATAAGAATCAGAACATTGAACCCTTTATGAAAAAGAAAATGAGCCGATGGAGGACTGCCAGTCCCATAATGGCCAGGGGAATTGTGGTATTTTGGACCCACTATAGAGTAGTTGACAAAGAACATCATGAAACAAAGAAATGCTGGCATATTTTGTTAAGAGTCAATGATCGATGTGCCTTCGGTGTGATCCAAAGCTAAGTTTCCATTCACACTGACCACGACCTTCATGCATACTGTAAAGGCGACCAGAGTTCCACTACCACACCAAACTGTGTGGCAGCTACAAGAACCTCAATTAGCCGAGTAATTAGGTCATATATCAAAACAATGAAGCGCCCGGGCGAGAAGGGATAGAGATGGTCGGAGAGGAGATGAAAGAAGCCAAAGACAAAGAGGGCGGATAGCGTTGGATGAGGAAAAGGGGAAAAAAGAAGGGAGTCGGAGAACACAGGTGAAAGGACTACAGAGAGAGAGAGAGAGAGAGAGACTGGAAGTGATGGGAAGAAGTCCTCTGCTTTTAAAAAAGGCAAAAGGATTGATGAGAGAAACAAGATGGTGCCAGTAGACTGAAAAATAAGAAACTGTAGCACAGGATGACAGAGGCAGAGAAAGAGGAAGATTTGTCAGTCTCAATCTGGTGTTTAGAGCGTGTTGGAAATCAATGACTGTCAGCCTGGTGTCAAATCAGCATGGTTCCACATACTCCCGGTCTGTGAGGAAACCAGGCTAGTCTTAAATCTCAGTTGTGTCATGGTATACACTTATAACGACGTAGAATTGGTTTGCACATATTCTTGCACGGTTTTTCATCTCAGTGCTCTTCTGCAGTTAGAAATCAGTGACGTTTTGAGGACTCTGATGTATATTAACTGATTTTTGTAACTTACTTATTGTCTCCTGATGCAGAAAGGGCGACGCAGGTTTCCATCTTTCCTTTTTCTAAACTAAGGGTTAAGCAATTTCACAATAACCATGATATTAAAAAATCTAATATTGATATTGTGTTAATACTACACACGTATAATAATCCATGGGAGATGTCTGGTCGCGCTCATCTTTTGTTTATGAGTTCATCTGGTGGCTGTTTCACCAGTCATTGAGCATTAACTGTTGTTTCTTTTTACATTTCTGGTTACAGTTTCCTTCTCCACCTCCCTACGCTTGTACTTTGAGGGTAATTTATTGGCCAAAAAAACAGTTTAATAAAAGTTTTTAAAAGTTTAAAAGAATTTTGGTTGAAGGTATTTCTTTTTCAATTTCCTATAGATATATGAACAATAATGTTATTGTAGATGAATGTATTCCTTTGGCCACGATGATCGTGTAGTGAACATCTGACGTGGGTGACGGCCCTATTCTAAACCATCATGTCTGCACTGCTGGTCTCCCGAGGGCCAGAGCTTCTCATAGCTTACAGTTGACACGGTGTCCTCGCACCGGGGTTGTGTTCAGATGCAAAGCAAGCTGGGTAAACAAACAGAAAGCAAGGAAATGTTCACACATACAAACACACACACACACACGTAAGCATGCAGACACACGCACACTTACACACATCTTCTTAAACGACAGTAATGCTAAAAGCACTATGACAACATGCATAATTAAAAGCACTCTACCTAAAAATAGAGGGGTCGGAAAGGGAGAGTAGAGAGTCAGAAACAAGAGAAGCGAGAGAAACGAGAGACAGACAGAGCGGTGGGATGAGGGATGTCCATGGCCATAACAAAGTAGAAGAAGAAAAGAAAAACCTCCAATGCACAAACTGTTTGGATAAGTCTGACTTTTGTATTAAAGAGCACACTTGTCAATTTTCTTCTCCATCTTGAAAAAAATAAAACAGAGTGAAATGACTCAAGCAGCTGTCTGATTGCCTGGAAGAAAAGACTTGATGGGAGTGGTGGCTTCATTACGTGGAGAAATAACAGGCGAGCCGACAAAGACCCCTGCGATATTTGCATTTATTTTGCGAAGCAGATTATAAAGTGCTCTACATTCACAACATGTTCACAACTGATTTGCCCAAAGCATGCTATCCCATTTTACATTCCCCAGCCACTTCAATTAAAGAAAAAAAACACCTTGCTGTTACAAGTCCTATCCTTACTCCCATTATTTTCTGGCTCTCCTTTATTTTTCCCTCCCTCCCATCATCAGCTTATTTCAGATATGCAATCTCCTTTTTATCTTTTTCTTGTGTCTGGTTTGGCTGTGCCTCAGTGCACCTTATTAAAATGTATATTTCCAAATCATTCTTCAAAGGCGAACTGTTTGCCTAGAGAACCAAAGCCATGCCCCATGTTACAGGAAATTACAGTGAGACTGAGCAGAACCAGATAGCATGCCTCTTTCTTGCAGTCTGCCTTCTCCGGTTTGGCAACACTACGCTACGCAGCTGCAAATCAAGTGACGAGCACTGTATATTCTCAGTCGTTATATTAGTTTTGCATTATTTCAGTCAGAGTCTGAAACACAGGCCGAGCACTTGGCACAAAAATCAATTTCCAACCTTTCATAAAAGCAAATATTTATCTCTGCGGCACGCGATCTGTACCCGAAAAGCAAAACAAAACACACATATTCCTAAAATACACGAGTTACTGTCGAGCAGCACGTAGGGAAGCTCCTCCAAAACCACCATTGGACTGTTTATTTGTTGAGCCTCGGCTGTCTTGTTGATAACAAACTCATTTGCAATGATAACATGCCCAAGAGGCTAAAATGAGGCCATTCACTGCAGCGGTGCTGATAGAGGATGAGGAACCTCGGAGGCTCTGATTGGCTCGACTGTGATGTTCAATTAATAGTCAACTCATCCGGTCCAAACGCACATCAAAGTGCCCCATTGGGCCGAATCAGTGATTGACAGTGCAGAGTAATTCCAGCCACGAAAAGGTCTGAGTTATATTATCTCCACGTATTTGCGGCCTGTGGACACACCAAACAAGGAATGTACAAAGAGAAATGGAAGAAAAAGATCAGGGAATGAAAGAAGAAGAGGGAGAGCGTCTTCCTGTCTCCTGCTAGTGCAGTTTTTAAATAGGACGCCGCCATCCGGGGCCTGGGCAGCTGCGTAAAAAAAGCATGAGAACATGGATTCCTTAAGAGGTCCAACTTTACCCACCTACCATCCTTAGTGTCCTTCCCATCTCTTGTGCTCCCAGAATGCAAAGCAGCTTAGACAGTGGGACCCCGTCACAGTTTGGCTGCAACAAAGGAGTTGTGCGGAGTACCCTGCGGGCCCGTGCTTTCTGGCTGGCAGCTTTACATATAAAACAGGCAGGCCTATCTGCCTCTGCACAGGCTGCGGCCACAAAGTCTGAATCCCCAGCTTGGAACACTCTGAGGATCCTCGCTCTGGAGTTCTGCACAGGGAGAGATTAACAACAAACACTAAACATGACTCTTCTGTCCATGTCTCAGAGAGAAACCGTGGATCACTGAGGGGAAGTTTGTTTTAAATGAAAGCCGCCAGCTTCACTGTCAGCACACAGAATCGTTTCCCCCGTCATTCGGAGCTGATGATGAATCTTCTCTCGTCCTCCTTGAAAAGTTTGCGTGCATTATTTGTTCAATTTTATACAAAGCTTTGGCGCTGTCACGTCGCAAGCTGCCGTGGATTAATTTGATATGAAGTTGTCATCACAAGTTACTGGCACTGGCCGTGTTACTCTCTGCATCAAATGAGAGAGATTTGAATCCTGTCTCTCTTGACGTTCACCGTCGATGATAAACTTTCTGTGGCTTTTATAATTAATTTATCAGGAGTTATAGCAACCAGAGGTACAGGAACTGTGACACAAGCAAACACTGACATCTAGAGCATGTGGTGTGAAGCTACACTTTGTAAGCAATATTTGTGAGTCACACTCAAAAATATTTTGAGGTACATTTGGAGGTGACGCCTTTCTCCTCCCCAGAAATTGTGTGCAAGTATATATGAATACATTGCAAAACACTCTGGATAATAGCTCTTACACAAGTAAAAGCCATTCATATAAATATGTCTGAGAAATAAGACCAGAGCTACATGGTCAAAAAATTAAGAACTGGGCCTTTAAAGGGCGGACAAAAATTCAACACAATCTTTTAAATAGTTTCTGTACTACATCTTTGTTACAGTCCCATAAATCTTTCATCAGATAACCGACAAAAAAAAACATCCTTTGCATTGAAAAGCTTAATGAAGCTTGTTACTGCTGCAAAATTCAAATAAATTCCACCACATAAAAAAACTCTATTAAACACTAGACCTCATCATATCTGGTCGGCCTATTAAGGAGAATATCACCGTATTTGACAATGAACAATGTGAAAAATAACGTTAATGTGTATTATAGACTTACGACGTTCCATGCAGTGCACCTTGCTCAGTGTATAGCTTTCCTAACCTCTAGTGGATGAATTATAAAAATGACACGGTCCGTGCATTAACTAGAGCCACACAAGCAATCACAGCCCTCCTATCAGGAACCAATTTGACATGGGAGTTATTCTGTAATCTGCAATTTGTACTTAATTTTGTTGTTCACATTTTTCTATCTGTTCAGTATTTAAGTCCACAACCACATATCAACAACTGGTATATACTGCTGACCAAATTTACATAAAATGCAGCATTAATATTCAGGGTCTCTAAGGGATCAATCATGACATTTTGGCGACCAGTCGACCATCTTTGCAGCACTTATACCAGACCAAAACTTCAGTTCAGTACACAAGCAGGCATGTTGCAAACTAAAATGTATGACATTCACATGCTTTGTTCAGCGAGATAATCTTCATGCTTCATTCACTTCAATTACTTTTGAAGCGCAAAATGCAATCAGCAAAGGTAAAACGCTAACGTTAGGCTATAAATAGACTATACTGTGGTTGCATGACTTTGACATTGAATAAGCTTCCCACTACACATTGATCAATCTGTAATAGTCTCCTGTAAAGAAGGACGAGTCTCCTTAGCAACTGCCTTTTTTTGGACACATAAACACTTTATGATTCAAATATAGTGGAACAAAACATAAAAATCTCTTAAGCTTGCGTTAACCCTGGACCTTATTATGGGCTTTGAACCAAAAACCCATTGTTTAAATTTTTTTTTAAAAACATTGACTTTGAGACCAGGCAACAAGGGTTTAAGCAACAAATCTCTATATTGGTTTTAGGACTCTGTCGCAGCACTCTATTGGAGCTTATATGTTCCAATGCAATATGTGAAATGTCACTACCTTATTTTTTAACTTTAACTCTCCAACAATGCATGCTGGGAAGTCTGCTAGTAGTCACCCCTTCCACAACTCTGGACAAGCTTAAGTTATTTAAGCATTTATTGTAGTAGTATCTATTTACCTATTTCAAGTCAAGAGACGAGTGACAGGTGTAAGGCAAACATTTCAACTTGTCCAGGCAGGAAAAGCGCAGGTGTGACCAATAATGTTTACGATGGCACCATTCTACTAAGTGTCATGCCAGTGAGCGAGCATGTACAATAATAGAGCTCTGGGCCGAGCTCACCTAAATGGAATGCAGCCATCATTAATGTTAGGAATTCCACCTGTGCTCAAAATGTCTGCCGTGAAAAATGTCTATTTACATTCTGGGGATGCTGTGGAACACTTAAAATGAGACACAGAGTGACGCCCTTGCAGAAGTCCTGCTCTGAAAACAGAAACTATGAATGTTGAGTTTTCAAACACAACATGTAATGTTGGCTTCACCTAAATAAGACGAATCCTGGGCAGACATTTGAGTTACCTCATGGTGTGCATGTCCTCTTCTTCATTTGCTGCTCACTTCCAGTCCATCACCTGAGGAAAGTAACCATCAGTCCACCCCAGAGACGTTAAAACAATATAGAGCCAATTAGTAACTGTCAGTTAATCCCGAATTTTAAATAGTGACTCCGTTCAAAGGTAGGCTAATCACACGTTTCTACTTCCTGTGACTGGTTACAGGACCACCTGTAGCCACCAGGTGTCACTGTAGCACACAAGTATGTCTGACTGAGCATTCAAAATCCAACTTTCAATGTGACTGTGAGTTTTGCTGGGGTGTGAATGACATGGACATAATTTGTTTTTATTTAATTGAATCCAGTCCAACTGCTGTTTTTGATGTTGAAAAAAGTTGAAAATGCTATTTGAGGAATACAACTACCACAGCAACGTGTTTTCATGTGATGTCATGTAAGCCTTTGCATACCTACATATTCAAAATAATCAATACATCGTGATTGTCATCTCTGGCACTCTGACAATGGGCACATGCTGTGTGACACTGTGAAATGAGTAATAAGGAAAATCCACTCTGCATCTCATTTGCGCAGTTGAAATGGTGGAAACAGTTCTTGGATGCAGCATCTTATGAGCAGCTCACAAGAGAAAGACATCGCAGCTGTGGTTTGAGATTGCAATCTATCATATGGCTATGACTGCCTTGGTTTGATTGGACAGGTGCCGGTGGGTAAACTGTCCTAGTTGGGCTACTGACATTTTAGGTCGGAGAGGTGAGAGGAGAGAGCAGATGGCACTCAGGAGGGGATACGGAGCTGCCAGAAGACCTGGACACTGGTCAGGAAAGCTGTGGGTCAAGTAACAATTAACATGATTCAAAATTTTGCGAAATACATGATGCAATTAAAACCGAAAAGGAAAAATATGAAAATATGTGATCAGTGTGCTCCTGTATGCAGTACAACACAAGCTTCTGACACATATAAACACAGCACACCTTTTCCTCTGAATATCATTTATTGTTCAATCTACATCGGTCGGTCCTTGGACAAACCGCCTCCGCTCATTTCATAGTTTGTAGGATACATTTATGACCAAAGAACACATTTCACACTGCTACAGATTGACAGAACTGCCATATCGAATGTTAAGATATCTATTTACTGTCATGCTGAGTGTTTTTATCAGTAGTAATGACTTACTGATGCTGTTACTGCTGCTAGTGTGGCTTCTGGCATAATAATGGCATCTATAAGTCCCGGTGGGTGGACGGCATTCCATAGTATCGTCCTTCTATGGTAGGAATTTGTACTGTAATTTACAGTTAGATGAGACTGGACCTCACATTGTCTGGCCCAGCTTAAAACAAATAGACAGACAATGTATTATGTTAATACTTTGTAGAAAAAATCATATGCATTGATACTTTCACCAATCCTCATAGCACAATTTCTTACTTGTACCTATGTTTATTAGTTGTGCAATATTTTGAAGATAGTAAACAGCTATGATCGTATAGAGATCTTAATGTATCTACAGCTTTGTATATCCTTTTGGTTATGAGGATTAGCATAGTCATCCTGTACCTAATAGTAGTTCATGGTTATGTTGTATATAAAAACAAAAGACCTCCGCAGAGTGACACTTCTGTACATGTATGTGTTTTTGTTTTGTACATAGCTGTAACGGTTAGCTTTCAATTTTCACATTGTCTCGCTCCGTCTCTCACCATATTTAAATGGCAACTCCTTTTGTGGCTTCACTTTGGCAGTCAAACCCAGTGGTGTGGATGGAGGACCCATGTCCTCCCTTGTCCAAACCCTTGACTCTCAGCGAGTCAAGTCAGCGCAAGGCCCGCTTTCCTGCCACGCCCTCAGATGGGCAGTCTTGTGCAGCATAGTTCCTTGTATAGTCTTTGATAGTTTGTTAGTAGTTAGTGCTTTCGCAGCTAACCAATGTTGTGCTAGTTTGTCGAACCCCCCTTTCGTCTGGCTGGTCTGTAAAAGGCCATTTTCACAGTTAAGTCCCAAGCAGCAGTCTTGTTCAGGGGCGGGGTTGAGAGACGCCAGAGGCTCTGAAGGGCCAGTAGTGCTGGTCCGTTCACTCCAGCCAGATGCTAGACCAGTGGTTCCCAATATTTTTCCCTTCGCTTCACTCCAAAGCTTTTTAAGCTCCCTTTGCTTTGTGCCATGTTGTTTTATTTTTAAGCTGTACTCATGCAAGACTCTCTGTAATCCTTGTAATTAGGAAACACTGTGCTAGCCCAGATAGACCAGCCCTTTATGGCATGCAGCTAATACGGCTATTTCAGCTATAAAACCGGCTGTTTGAAGTATATATTTCTTGCAGCAGTATCAGACAAAGTACACTGTAATAAAAGCTGGAAAGACAATGTGTGTGTGATGGAAGCTTGTAATATGACACTTGTGAGCCATGTAATACATACGTATAATCAGGAGCATCTGATGTTAGCAGTATTAGCTACAGGTGCTAGCCGTTTGTGGTTTTAATGGCTGACTGGGGTAAAGGCCTGTATACGCTGTTGCCCTTCAGGGCCCTGGGTCTGTCCTTGACCTCTGACATTAGGATCATGAACCATCTCTCAGGGGGAGGCTTCAACATCCAAAGGCCTTCTTCAAAATGTGGATGCCAAAATGCAGGTCAATGAGGAAAGAAGAAAAAGTATCCAACCACGGTCTGCGTTTACTTAAAGTAGTTAAGACTTAGAGGGTTTTCATATGAACAGGCAAAGTTGTCATTTTGTTGAACAAATATTCTGTGGAGGATACTTTTTCACTCTTGTATTCACTTGCACTCCCCTCGGCTTTGCTTCTCAGCTTTCTCTCTCCCCTCTGCCGTCCTCCAGCTCCCCTCACAGGCTGTTCTTGTCTGGCAACTCGGCCTCTGGACTGCGGGGAAAGTACACGGTGGCTTTGTGCTCCTCGTAGCGGTCGATGTGCTTGAGGTGTACCACCATGTGCAGGGCGTAGGCTAAGACGAGGAGCAGAATCAGAGATGTCACCAGGCCCATCAGGATGGCCGGCGTCAGGAAAGTGGCACAGTCGCTGGCTGACGCAAACTTGTCCGACTGCACATTGAAGGCCTGGATCTGCCGCAACACAGAAAGAAAGGCGGAAAGATGAGATTAGGCTAAACTAAAGAGGACAACTGGCTTACCAGGCACCGAGACACTGGGCAGATGGACAGGTTGAGACAGCCTAGCAGATGGCTAAACAGACAGCGTACAGACAGATTGACAGACTGCCAAACAGACGATAACAGACAGGCTGACTGACTGACAGCCAAACAGACGGAGCACAAAGGTAAAATGGCTGGCAAACATACAGACACATGCACATATTGGAGACAGGGAGCAAAAGGCTATGATATAACAGTGAATGTGGCAACATTAAGAGAAGAATTACACAACAGAAGCTGTGCCCCTTGTGCGACAGTGTACCTGGAAATCAGTGAAAGTGATGTGCCAGTTAGCTGATGTGTCAGTGTGGGAGCTGGGCACTAGCAGGGTGTCATATTTGTGCAGGCTGCTGACGTGCTGGCAATGGTAGGATGAGGTGGCAGGAGCGTAGACCTCGCTGGCGTTAAATGTGGCCTCCTGGGTCCAGTTGTAGTGGATGTGGACACTGTCTAGTGTGAACCAGTTTTGACCAGCTGCCTCATAAAAAGTGTTCGACATCTGAAGCCTGGCCGAAGATACAATGAAGATAGTAAGTGACATGTACAGTCCACACATGTTCACTTGTATTCAAGATAAACGCGTATTTTACCTGATTACTAGACCTCGCAAGTCCTCCACATCACCAAACCTTAATGAAAGCCTGTGGCAAAACAAAAAAACACAGATATTAAAACTTCTGATTAAGTGCAACAACTCTGAGGTAATCCCAGCTGATCAAACCAAATACTAAACCATTACTTTCTTCTAGAGATAGCATGTATCTATGATCATATTGTTTCTTTATCCATGATCCATGTCAGTCATGAGATTGTCTGTTTGTTTTTCTGTTTTTAACCTACTGTGTAAAGCGTCCTTGGGTCTGAAAGGTGCTTTAAAATTCAAGCTATTATTATTATTATTATTATTATTATTATTATTATTATTATTATTGTTATCATACCAGTCCAGTTGCTCAGTTAAAATGTTTTCAGTTAATGTTTCTGCAAATCACTGATTCAGAATGTGTCATTGGGTACATATTGACATTTCTACAAAACATGTCATTTCACATTCTCATTCGAGACAGTAAATGCGACACCTCTGGATAGCTTTAAGGAGACCTCGGGACAATTCTCAGCCATGTTTGAGGTGACAAAAACAATGATATTTTTATAAATTGCCAACATTTATTCGGTCTGTGACTTACGTCGCCTTTTCCTTGGTGCAGATGGAGCCTTTAGTGTCTACGGGTGAGTTGGGGTTGAAGACCCTCTCAGTCAGGTCAATGAAGGTATGGTTCCTGTAGCGGATTGCCAGGCGCTTGGCCTTGAACAGAATGCAGGTCTTCCCATTGTAAGACACGCTCAGTGGGCCATAAGGCCCCATCAGAGACTGGAGCAGCTTCCTCTTACTGAGAGACATCCCTGGCTGATGCCAGTTAAAAGGCTGTGAAACATACGAAGAAAAAGAATTAAACACATGAGAAATAAAGAAGCTGCAGTAAACTGGCAACTGACGTGTGGGAAGGAGCAGCTTTGTGTTCTTCGACTGTCCTCTAGAGGGCGATCAGATTTTAATGTAGAGACATACTCATGAGCTGTGCGCCTGGATACTTAAAAGGACGTGGCCCACAAAAGGAAAACGCACTAAAGGTTTTGTCTTCTTGAATAAGAGTGGCTAGCTTTATAAAGATAATTTGTTTATCCAACTGTTGAATCAATATTGTTCTAAGTTTTCACCAGGAAGTTGATTACAAATGGCCAAAATGTATAAAGGCCTTTCATCAACTGATGTCAGTGGCAACTGTAAAACCTTATTCTGGAAAAATGCAGTCTTTGGATGTTCCAGACATTGAAGACACATTCATGTTACCCCATTCTCCAATATATAAGCAGCCATTTCAGTCCTGTCATGCTGTGATATATTATTTAACAGTGGATAAAAAAAAAAAAAAAACTGCCCCTGTTTAAGCTTCATTCTGACCAGGAAATGTCAGTAATGTGTAAAGTTCAGTGTTCCAGACAGCTGAATCTCAAATGAGGGATGAGCAGTGTTTCTTTTCTGAATTTGCACATAATAGCGCGGTTGCTGTTAGGACTGCATTTCCTCGCTGTGCATATTAAAAACTGCCCCCCTCTGGCTGTTTAATCTTTTTTTTTTCTCAAAGGCCACATCTCATTGGAGGGCATTTGGGCTAATCCAGCACTATTTTAAAAGGACACATAAAGTGGCGCTCACATTGGTTATGAGGCAGCTAATATTATTATTTGTTTATTTACATTTTAAAGCAGCAGTAGTGAATACAGTGGCTTAGGAGAGGCGACGGAAAACATTATGTAGCTGCGCCTAGTCTGGTCAGAGTGCTCCCATATGTGTGGGTGGCAAGCATGTCTTACCTCTGGTGAATGTGAGACCAACAATATTCCTACATCCAAGGTCACGCAGTGTGGCTGAGTGAGTGCGGCCTGTTTTGTTTGTGTGTGTGTTTGTATGTGCGGCTAAAGATAGATGGTGGAGATAGCGAGGGAGGAAGAAAAAGAGTGCGTACCTGCAGTATTCTCCTGAGTGGGTTTTCATCTTCAGGCGTCAAAATAACCTCTTCACTTTCTAAGCCGTACCCACCATCTTGACCTGGAAACACGTACACACATTACAGCACTCAGAGAGATTATATCAGTATACATATTAAGCTGATTGCAACGCTGCATTGCAGATTGCGACATAATCATAAAAGTTCAGCCAATTCCACGCACGCTACAGACGGACTCACACTCACACATAAGCACAACGAGATCCTGCATACACCTCGCTGCTCAGGCTCCTATCTATTTCCAGTTGTTTTGCGTCATCGCAGTGACTCATCAGCAGCCTGTTTCACAGTTACGGTAGTATTGTTCAGTGTTTACAAATTCTCTTCATCCTGTTCCAGAAACATATGATTTGCAATCACATAATTAAAGGAACAACACCTTCTTTCTTTTTTTATGCCCTTTTGTCAAAAGGTCTAAATATAGCATCTGAACTGCGATTGAGGTGTATGGATCTCACACACACACACACACACACACACACACACACACACAATCCACACTTCACAATCTGTTAGTATTACGGCGTGGCGAGGATGTCTCCAGCATTAAGAATGAAATGCCTTTGTCAGGACGATCTATCAAACACATCAGCATCAAAATAACCATGGCAGGTCTGATTGAATCAGGCCTTGTGTCATACCACATTTGTTACTCACTTGATGTGACTCTTGTTGCTTGTTTGGGGTTTTCTTTGCTGTGGAAAAGACAGAAGACAAAACACGGTCTTGTTATTACAAGATGCAAGGAAACATGGAAGTTTTCTTTCTTTCTTCCTTTCTTTTTTTTTTTAATAATGCTCCTTAATGTATGGACTGCTTATGTAGCATTTTCCCTTGAGCAGGAAAGTTCATTTTGTAGTGATGCAGCTGCAGCAAACACAGGGACGAAAAAAGCTTTGCAGGCTCATCTACATAAGAAGAAGAACACCTCAAAGAGTATTTCATGTGCTAAAATACATTTTACAAGTTTTTGTGAGGACAGTGCATATTTGAACAAATAATGGTTATGCGCATTTTCATACACATTTCATACGACATATTAGTGTAATTATATGCTACTTAAAAGTGTCTACAAAATATGTGTTGTCCACTGGAGAGCCAAAAACTAAAATGGTAGAGCGCAAAATCAACAGCCCTGTATAACTCTAAACTTAAACCACCCATAACTTATCCACCATCATTGAAGATCTAGAATCCACGTCATAGATGCCAGCCACTTAAATGTGCCTGATTGTTTTTCATCAAGATCCATACATTATCCATCCATCCATTATCTGAAACCGCTTATCCTTTACATGGTCACATGGGCTGGAGCCGATCATCCCAGCTGACATTAGGAGACAGTGGGGTACACCCTGTATAAGGCACCTGTTCATCACTGAGCTGACAAACAGCCATTCAAGCTCACATTCACACCTATGGACAGTTAAGCTCCATCCCTTCATCCTTATCCACACCAAAAGTTATCATTAAGTTTCGTGGAAATCAAACCAACCAAAAAAACAACAAACAACCAGACATGGGTGAAAAAATAATATAGGTAATCTAATATAAGTAATTACATGCTCTCTGTATGGCATCATATTTACAAAATATATGTAGCTACAAAACTACCCTTATGTAGTGTAAGTACAATGTGTGTTTAATTCATAAATATTTTAGTACAATTTACTGACTATTATGTTGCACATTTTGCAACACATTATCAATAAAGACTTTTATGGACAGTGAACAGCTGCACTCTATAAACTCAGACTAAGTTGCTCACAGAATTTTATTACAAGTTTATAAAGTAAAAAAGTTCAGTGTCTATGTCGCAGGAGTTCAGTGGTGTATTGCCTCTTCGAAAATGACCGATTTTTGACGTTGGACTGACCTACATAGTGCACAGGGCACAGAGGACAAACCACTTCCTTTTCCTTCACGTGCTTGCCCGAGCTGTCACGCTCTCACCTACAACTAAACCCAGCATAGCCTTGGACGTCTTAAAGCTTAGCCTGATCCTTTTAACTGTCTAATCAAAGACGTAATGCGCCAGCAATGGGCTTACTGAGCGGCGCTGATTTGGCCAGTTTTGCTTGTTGTGATGGTCCACCCAATAGTCTGACCGACTGTGTGGTCTGTCCTTGCTTGCTGTGATCTTCTGGCCCGCCTTGATAATCTCGGCACAATAGCCACTTATAATGGGCTTGTAAAAGGTAAACCCTAAAACCTCTGGGAGTGAGCATGACAATTAGAATCTTTCTTTAGTGTGCTGTCACCAGCCAGTCACAAGTTTTTTTCAAATCATTTTATGAATTGCAGCACAACAAAAGTGACGTTCACCTGTGATATCATCTCTGTTATCTTTAGTTTAATAGTAACGCTGTGATCTCGGAGGAAAAGCCTTTTTAGAAGAAGATACACAAGACAGGCTGAGGATGACCTGAATGTTTATACTAAATATAAACACACAGAAGCCGGTCAATAGCTGTGACTACTGTTGTCAAGGACTTTGTTTCTCTCAGACGCCGAACCAGACACTGGTGGAACTACCCCATGTACTGTAGATAAGTGATCTATAAAGAGCAACACCAACCTACATTTTGTAACAGAAAGGGTTAGGAAATTTGTCAGAAAAGTATATTTGTATTACATTACTTTTTATTTTCACTTTGTCTTGTGATTTGCAAGTAATTTCAATATTATCATACTGATGGTGATGTCGTTATTGTTGTTGGTGGCAAGAAAATCCCATTTTTTGGGATGCTTGTTTTTCACTTGCATTCCGTGCTCAAGTCTCAACTTGGTTTTGGACAGATTCAAGGAAAAGACGCATCTTTGTCACTTTGACATTTTCACTGATTGGCTCTGGGGCTGTGTTGTTGGCTCATTCATCCATGGATGCCATCCACAGGATCTCAGACACAGCTGTCAACATCTTTTTTTTGCATCCCTTTAGTCCATTTTTTAAAACAATTATACATATTGTTCCTGGAAGATTGGCGCAGTTGAAGATCGAGATTAAGGTGAACAGAATTGGGCAGCCGCTAACGAATGAAAAAGGTATTAGCCGGGTCCAGACGTATCAGTTCCAGCAGCCTGCAGCAGTTATCTACCCGTCTGTTGCAGTTTCCACCTGGGCAATATTGTGGAGTTTAGTGCCAGATGGATTAGGATTAGTGGTAAGCACAGGCCAGGTCCACTGGAGCCCAAATATGGAGAGACGTAGGCTGTGAACAAGATGAAGAGATTAAGGCCTGATGTCAGAGCTGACGGCATTCTAGACAGTTCAAGTGTTAATTTAAATCAGCGCCGGCTTCGCACCCATGAGCATTGTAATTGAGTTGATATCCACTGGCTGCATGGAGCAGTTTAAGGTTATTTAGTCACATTTGTGGAATATAATCAAACATAAACATATACATTTCACATACTTTATTGGATTTATTTCTCGCACATATAGTCACTTAATATATTGGAATTCCACCAGTATATCCATATTACACTCATGGTAATCCTATTGTCCTAGTAAAACAAAAAGCGAGTTTGAAAAAACAGATGGGCTCACATCCTGCAGTAAGACTGGCTCATGGTATGCAACATTTAGATGCAGGCTACTCTTTCATTGTCTAGCATTGATTTGGACTTTGTGGCGGGTCACACCGCTGATGAGTTATCAGGCGGGTTTCCTCAATACATCAAATGAAATTCATGATGTTTGTCGGAATGGATCAGCAGAGACCTACAGCACAGCACTCTGAGGTCATTTCATGGGTAAAAACTCCTCAGCGTACATGCTGGTGTCTAACCCTAACCCTAACCCTAACCCATGCGGTTGCCAGCCCCGACGTCAGCATTGCGATCAGCTAATTAGAGACTTTCTGGCATTTGCGTGTGTGTTTGCGTGTGTGAACACACGCTGGCACCCAGACATTCCATGTCTGCATCTACTATTTCACGGGTAACAAAATGACAGTTTACTTAAATATTTACATCTGCCCAGGTGAATGCTGGGTAAGCATTTGTATATGAATGAGCTGCCAAAAGCACTATGCCTTTGGCAGTTGTGACTGAAACCTCAGCAGCATGGCGGCTACTTGGATGCCGCACGCTTATCACCTGCACTGATATGTGAAACTGAACAACAACAAAGATTAGAAAAATCCCCCTAGTCGTCTAAATGTCTGGTTTACATATTTATGACAACACGCAGCTACAGTCACGATTAACAATTGTTTGTGTCGTTTCAACCAAGCTGCATATGTACCCGCCTCCTCCCCCCTCACCCCGGCCCATCCCAAACTCAAGTGAATAAGCACTCCTTCCTCTGCACCTACCCAGGCCTCAGCTGGCTGAAAGGAGCCATAGGAGTCTGTGCGAGCATGAGTGTGTGTGAGTGCTAACTAAAGCCCAGTCGTTTGTTCCTGTGCCAGTTTCGCGAGGTCAGCAACCCAGGACTGCTGCGGCCCCGTCATTGGCTCAGCCTGTCACACGGTGCCTGGGTGCTGAACAGGCCCTTTATATAATCAAAGCCATGCCAGAGCCACTCCTTGGCTCACCTCGCTCCCTCTGCATATAGCTCTAAATATGCGTGCATGCAAGTGTGCAAACATGCCTCTGCACATAACATATTAATGGCACAATATGAACCGGAATACATTACAATGTCTATTAGTCTGCTGTGATCACAATTACTTTTGGATAAGTAAGTGCCTGGCTTTAAATATTAACAACACTGAGAACCATCTATGCTACTGATGGTATCTTAATCAATACACTTATTTTCACTGGATGTCCTTATTCAAGACCGTAGATGGATGGCTGATGATCATCCATCATCTGTGGCTCTGCTGTTTGCTGCTGAGCAGAGGGAAGGTGTGGTGCCTGCCTCACAAACTTGTAAACAAATCCTCCTCTCCTCTGCTACGACAGAGGGCTGAGCCTCTGCGCTCGGACTCTCTGTGAACCAGGATCAGCCAATCCAAGCGTCTATACAGGAATACAGTTTTGGCGAGGCGTATCTAGTTGTTAGCTGTTTTCCATGATGGTGAATCACTATTTTTATTAGAAACATGACAATAACACAAAAGGTAACCACTGAATGTGGACCTTAAGCCATTAGATTTTAGTTTCTGAGACTAGAGCCATTGTCATTGTGTATAGCAATAGTGTATCAGACTACAATGATATGTTCTTGCACTCAGATTTCCTTATATTATGCCTACATGAAATTTCAAACCCAGCTATGATAGTATTTCACACTGTACAGGTTGGACTACCTATGCTCTCAAAGACAGCATTATTTTGGGGGTATACGCAAAGCACCTTCGTGTTTCGTTCATTAAAAAAGTACTCGATGCTCGGCTAAACAGTGTCTCTGATGAAGGAGGTAAACATGTCTTAATCCCACACTGTGCAGGTGCTGGCCTATTAATAGATTTATTAGTGCAGATTAAGATTTAGGAGTTTACCAGGATGCTGCTCAGAGAGACTTGCTGCCATTTCAGTGTCGCTTTGATAGTAGAGTGGAATATGACCTCAGGTCAAGTGTTAGATTTATCTAAATCTGACTGTGCCCCAGTGCTGGTGTTTACCTTTACCTCAGTAATTGCATTATCACCTTTGACGTTTTTTGGTCTCTGAATCCATCTGTGCAGTGCATGTATACTTAAAAACTGCTAAAAAAAAAACATCAATCTTTCTTTTAATCTTTCTTTGAAAAGGGGATAATGGCCTGGCAATCCCATACGTATTACTAATCTGTTCCTATATTTATGTCTGGTTGTCAGTGTTTAACAGTTTTAAGACAAAGTTAAGCACATGTTACGATACACTGATAAACTTTTAGAAGTAAACAAAATAATCCACAGGTCACTGGCGATTAACGACCAGGAACAAATAGTCAATCTTGCTGTGAAAAAGCATTTTTTTACTTACTTGTTACTTGTGGTGTACAAATCCCACAAGTGTTCTTATTCTCAGAATGTATCATTGTTTTGTCGCTGTTATGCAACAAAAAAGATTACAGCAGCATCAATATCTTGTCATTTCAACAACTTGGCGCTACGGCTGCAAAAATCTCCTCTCGCAGTAGTTTTCATCTCATTCTCTCTATCTCTGCCTCGGATGAGTAAAAGAGGTCATTTCCAAAATCACAATTTAGTCATTGGACCCTAATCTGGTGCCATATTTGGACCATATTCAATATTCATTTTCAGCGTAAATGCGTTTGTGCTTGGATTGTTTGAGAAACACCGTTCGCTCAGAGATTATGACAGTTACATAAAACACGTGGAATGTTTTGAATTATTTATGAACTGTTGAACTGCAGTTATTTTGTCGACGAAAAAGTCGTTACTATAGCTAAAATTTACCTCTTACACATTTCCTAGAAGGTATTTGGAGGATGATGAACGGGGTTGAAGAAGAAAAATATATAACCATCCAGTGGGTCCTTTCTGGTTGGTATTTTTTAATTATTTGTAAAGCTCTGGGCTATGATACTCAGTCCAGCTCCATATTTGTCATGGTATCTCACGCTCACTGAACATTTTCTCTTCATTATCTTCCTGCAACCCACATGTCTGTCAGCAGCGGAGGCTTCGAACTGGCTGTACCTTTCCCTCTGCATTTCCAACCGATGTTATGCACCCTACAAGGCCCTCTGAAATGAAAGGCTGCTCTTATATAACAGCATCTTGGAGTGTGTCAGAGCTGAGAATGGAGCTGCGACTGGGGACCGCAACTGTTACGTTGAAGAGTTGCGTATAAAAGTTTGATCCGGGGAATAGGCCCAAAACCCCAGGAGAAATTAACGCAGGCGGTCTCTGTCGGAGTGACTGCGGTGAAAAGTTAAGATAGGGATCTGTCAGGGTTTCACGAACACCAGATTGAGCTGGAATGAGAGCATTCCCATGAGAGTGAATATTGAATTTCTAAATCCAAGTTATCTGCACCCTAACATGTGTACAGATAAGATTGTTTCCACAGTGAATGAAAGCACGACAGTCATAATCCTTCACTCTCTAAAGTGTATTACTGGCCTGAAAGTGTACAATGATTAAACAGCATTAAGTCAGAAATTGCAGCATTTGCGCTATGGAGGATTGTGTGAGCGCGGCATGGCATAGTTTCAAGAGCCTTACATGGCTTTGGCACAATATTATTGCCTTGATGTCTCTGTGAGCAGGCAGGGACCAGTGCTAGCAAAGGCCCCGGCTGCCGGCTCAGTCCTGTCCCTGTGACACTGGCGTGAGTGCCTCCAGGTTAGAGCCCTGAATATTTTATCCAGATTTGACCTGCAGGACTGCATGTGCATTATGCAGACATGGTCGGCTAGAATTCCCTTCTCCACTCTCTCCCTGTCTCTCTCTCCCTGTCTTTCTCTCTCTCTCTCTCTCTCTCTCTCTCTCTCAATGACTGCATCAGTAAACAGACCCCAACAGACCATCCCTGATGCATCCTCTCCTCTTCTCCCTGTCCCATCCTTGTTTACCTTCCCTCCGTGCTGCTCCCCCTCTTCTCTCCTCTCTCCTTTCCTCCCTCTCCCTTTGTACCTCTCTCCTCCTGCAGGCCCGCTGCCCCAGCCTTATTTAGCTCCCCTCTGCCAGACCGACACTACTGTACAGAGACAACAGCCCTATCCGTGATCGATGAGCAGCGTCTGATGCAGTCCCCAAGACTGAGACAAACAAAGCTTCCCAGCTTCTGCTCCCCCTCATACAATAGCACTGCCTGCATTCACGATGTCGCGGTGCACCCAAGGTGAGACGGGGAGACGGGAGGAGAAAGGAGGCGAGGGTAGAGGAAGAAAGACCCTAAGA
>OMLP01028088.1:0-27946 GCA_900302685.1 Spondyliosoma cantharus
CCTTCCCCCCGTGCAAAAAAAAAAAAAAAAAAAAAAATCATTTAGTCGGAAAGACATTTCACTCAGTTCAGTGAGCTGAAAGAGGCAGAGAGGGAGGGGGAGCAAGCTAGAGACCGGGGGAGGTTTGTGTGTGTAATGTAGAGCTGTTTGCATCACACTGGACGGATTAATCTAAAGTAAGCTGATGGCGAGGCATTAGCCCTTATTGCTAATATATCTGATTATTAAACATAATGATAATGAATCCCCCTTGCGTCATCAAAGATGTATGCACTACCTCTGGGTGATACTTTTGCGGTTGCAGTTGTGTTGACAGGACCATCTGCGTGTGTCTGAATCTCATGTGACGCGTCAAAACTTGCTTGACTCCACGACCACTTAAAGAAAGAAAAGCCTCTCGTGACAGGGCCCTGCCAAACTTTTGTTTTTCTCGTCTTGAAAGCGCAGTGCAAAAAAGGGACTCCCGACCTTTTTACGAGACCACTTATTATGCCACGTACACAGATTTTAACATTTTATTTTCCAACACTATAAATAATACCCCGAACCTTTCAAAATAATGAATTCAAAGAACGCATGCAAGTGGAAAACCTCAACCGGTACAGGAGTATTAAAGTAGCTCGCCTCTGCAGGGGGAAAGTGAATTAATACGGGAGCCGGGGCCCCAGGATGTGACCTTCTCTGTAAACTGTTTCCATGGAAGAAGTTCTGTGAAGCATCCTTAAACATTACATGTTGTGCTTTCATGGATTCACACGAGGAATGCAGATGACTCATTTTCTTGACAAAGAATCTAAACATTTTTGAAATTTGAGTCTTATGAGAAAGATCGTCATATTTGCCTGAAGAAACTTTCTACGTTTCGATGACTGAATAAACAAACTGAGCTCAGAGGACAACACAATTTCATACTGTTTTACTGTGTTTATATGTGGCGGACCCTGCCACCTTTCTATGTTCAAACAGTGTTCTGAGGGCCTTATTTTCCTCTGAGAACAGCTCGTTTATTTGCTTAAGGAAAAGATAAATATTTCTGAGTTTTTATTATCACCTCATTGATATTGTAAACAATAAAATTCTGAGTTTTAATTTCTTCTCCTAAACTACACAGGGCCCCTTTAAGGAATGGAGGTATAAAGAACCGACTGAACAGTTCAAGGCTTCACATGGGGAATGCCAAAGAGGAATTTTTCTTTACAACAAAAAAAGAATGCAGATTAAGGAACAAAGCTTGAGTTTCATCCTTTTCATAACTCTGCACAGCACTGGTGTCAAACTGGATAGTAAAAGCCCCAGAGACTGGCAGGCGAGGGTACTATCACAGCATCCCAACTGCTCTGGGTAGTTGTGGTAACCCATTTGTGTGGATGTCAGTGTATCAGCATGCTGGCTGTGATTACCTGTTGTGAGAAGACCATCTGGCCCTCAGCGTCCCAGCTGGGTACCACGGTCAGGAGACGGATTGTCTTTACCACGCCACCTGGACCTCGCAGACATGGAACGGCGAGGCACCGACCATATTTCTCATTCATATTTTATCATGTCATTCTCGGACTAAAACAACAAAAAAAAAAACAAAAGGGGAAAAAATGTATATATAAATATCGTCTGGTTTTCCAGAGAGCTCGCTTTCCGTAATTGCTTGGCAACTGCTGGCACTGTGTGCATCGAAGTTCAAAGCAGTGAGACACACAGTATATCCCTCTGAGCAGCAGAAAGCGTCAGAGTTGCAAAGTGAAAGGGTGCCTACGCATGCACACACACACACACACACACATAAACATTCACGAACTGTTCCGTCAGTTTAATTTGGCCACGTAGCTCAGTAAGAATAAAAAGCTCTGTGGGTGGTAGAGGGGTAATGTTTGCATCTAAGGAGGTTAGCCTCGGGCACAAACCCTCCCTCAGATGAACTTTTCTTCAGTCTCCAGATGTGGCCCCGTTTGGTGGTGCCCCAAATGGGAAAAAAAAGCCGCTTGAGCCCACAGCTTGTTGCCCTCCCAAGAATTTGGGTTAAATTGATATGGAGCATTGTTTCTGTGGGAGGTTTTGAGTTTGATGAGCTCTGAAACCCTTCGCTGAACGCTGTGCTGAGCTGACTGGCTGCCAGTGCCACAGGGGAGGAGATGCTATTGTTGGACCCACACACACACACGCGCGCGCGCGCACACACACACACACACAAAATGCACTGATGTGTTACAACTACAGGTTAGCCTCTGGTGTATTGTGCCGATCTGACAGCGGGTTAGCGTGCTGATAGCTGCTGTTGTAATTATGTTTCTTGTTTTCAGATCTGAGGTTTTGGAGGAGATTCGCAAGTGTTGGGTTACATGGAGAAAAAAAAAAAAAACAGGATACAAGAAACATGCAAACCAGCTAAACCTGACAACCACATTCAGTGTTTCAAGTCAAATCACGACGGTACAGAGCATGGCGGTTATTGTCCCAGGGATGTTTCCTTTTTACAAGTTTACTTAGTCTAAAATTAGTGCACATTCTATAGATTTACCATCTCAAGGCTTTCTGACGCTCAGTGAAGAAAAGGCACCTTTAAGTTGCAATCTGTAACCTTGGATCTCTTGTACAGAGCAAGCAGAGCACCCTCTCCTCAGTGCAGATATTTGCTGACATCTCCTGGAGATCTGGTTCAACAGCACTTGCAAAATTGATGCAGAGGGCTCTGTTTCAGACATAAAAGAAGAATTCACTTGACCAGGGCTGCCCAAAGTGGGGCATGCAGGCGAAAGGCCGCCTGCCATAAGGTTTGATTTGGCCCATCAGATGTTTCTCTTAAAGATATTAAATGAATTAAAACAATATGAATCACTGTTTCTGCTGTTTTAATTTTTTGAGAGGTACAACGCTTTTTAAATACAAAAGATTCCTAGTTATAAATGACTGTTAATTATCTGACTTCAACGGGCAGAGTGACACTTTTTGCACGAAAGTCATGAAAGGCACGTGAAACAAACAATGTCAGGAATTTCAATAGAAGATCCTGACATGATTGTTCACCCTGGAATTAGTACTTTGGGGGGGAGAAAAGACCTCACTAAGCTCCAGGCAGTATTTTGACAAGAAATCTGTACAATTCTGATGAAATATAAGTCAACTAACTTCAGATTTGTGAAGCCTCACATCTCTCGTTTTAAGTTTTTAGATTTGATCAAATGGCCACGTATTGCATGATTTCTTTTTGAAGTGCATGTTTCAAACTTTCAGTGCGCTCACTGCAAGAAACAAGCTGAAGGTTAATATTCAGGGCGGGCTGGAGTCTGGCAGGTCTTTTAGCAGCGGCATCGACTCTACTGCTGTTCACGCAGCGCCAGGAACATGTTCAGCTTCATGATTAAAATCTCTCCAATCCAGATCGATTATCAGACCTGCTCCGGCTCCATGGTTTAATCAAACATGTTTGACTTTTATGAGACAAATCTGAACATGATCTTGAGCTGACTGTGTGATGCTGGTTCTTTCAAACCCAGGATTTTCAGATTCTTACTGCACTCTTGAAGAAGTTTGTCTGTTGGCCTGCTACTCTCTCTGCCTCAGGATAGCCATTATATCGATTTGAGGCACAATAACAGGTGACCTTTCTCAGGACTGGCGGAGCACTCGCAAGGAGTGAGGTGAAGAAGTTTAGGCGAAGATAATATTCAGTGATGGCCTCATGCCTCCGAGATTCAGTGAGACCATGTGAGACTCTAGGGAACACATTTGTTTTACAGGTAGCTCAGTAGGAATGCAGCCACAGATTTTGAATAAATCGAACCCCTCTGGACACGCAAGATATATTCTATTTTTAATAATTTGGACTGGACAAAACATGCACCATCCCATTGATTTGAAAAGACATCATTTACACCCTGGAGGCATATGGTCAAACCTCAGAACGCTGTTGTTTTTCGTATTGCCTTATATTTTCCTCTATATCTCGCATTGATTTGATAATAAGTCATTTTAATTGCTTTGGTAAACAAAATGAGTTTGCCTTACCTTACCTGTGCGATGATAATAAGTTGGCGACAAACATGAGATCATTTTTCTATATTTGGATGTGTAGATGATGTGAAAATTAGGTTGTTTTCACGATTCTGACCTGAAGGGGGCAGCACTCCACCCCGGAGCGAAACGACGAAGAAGATGTCGTGACGTCATATTTGTGGGCGGGTGTGCTTGTCACTTCCGGCAAAAATACAACAAACGCTTATGCTAGCAGTACATCAGAGTGACAAGTTCGAGTTAATTCGAGCTGATTTTTATGCTGTACTTGTGTTTAACTGATCCCGCTTTTCGACTGAGGGCAACATACCACCAGGTCGGTCCACATCACTTTCTACCAAGATGGCTGTTGGCTAGTTCAGCTTATTTTCCACCATGTTAGCTTAAATCGCTTAGTGACGTTCACGCTACCTAGCTAGCTCTAAATGAAAGCTCTGTGCAGCTCAGTTGTTTTAGCTGTTCTGGATGCCTTCACTTTCGTTTGCATGCTTTCCAATTTACCGTGCCACTGTACTACGCAGTTACTGTCAGTCGGGGATGATTGGTTTGATATAGTATTGGGTTAAGGTGAGTAATATCAACTTCTTAGCCAGGCTAGCCAAATAGCACATCACTTCAGCTAGCTAACTTCTTAATTTCTCAGCAGAACTTGAGGCAACACACGGGGCTTGTTAACTAGAAATGTAATATAAAGTGCAATCGCAAGAAGCAAAGAATGAATGCATCATGATGGAGAACTGTAGTGCTGCACATCTAAGGAAACGTGGATTTGGTACACACCCAAATAAGTGTCATCATGATTGATGCTCATGATTTTATTAGTTTTTTCATAGAAAATTAAAATTGTGATGCCTAAATGTTCAATCCCACTAGTCGTGAATCATAGTGCAATAGCAATATTCGTCAAAAAGAAGTGTGGTACTTTTTTTTTTTGTAATAGGAGTTCAGCTTTTATAGTGATTCGTTGTCAATGTTGTTCACCAGTGTAATATGTCAGATTAATGTTGTATGAAAAAGAGCCGGTCGGTTGATGATGAAGTTCCCTTCATGTACATGTGTGATGCATTACGTATGAGTTGTTATTATTAAAGGATAGAGAGAAGTTACCAAAGCAATGTCACATTACGACTTGAATGTGTTTTTCTCTGTATCCTACAGAATGGCACCTGCCAATATAATTGTAGTTTTTCAGAACACTAAGTAGTTTTGAGCATCTGAAGCATCTGCTTTATAAAGAAACTAAAAATTAATGTAAAGTTCTGTTCCCGCTTCTTGTCCAGATCCATGGTGGCAGGTTCGGTGCTCATGGAACCGTCCACTAAGCCTGGGACCAACCAGGTGGCTGATGTGGTGTTTGTCATTGAAGGGACGGCAAATCTTGGACCTTACTTTGAATCTTTAAGGAAAAATTACATACTTCCGGCTATTGAGTAAGAGTGTTTAGACCCCACATTTGCTGAATTATTCCTTTTATAATTCACGTTCTTATGTTTAAATGCCTCTATTCTTTTTCTTTTTTTTTCTGTAGATATTTCAATGGAGGGCCCCCAGCAGAAACAGATTTTGGTGGAGATGTGAGTGGTTTCTTTCTTTGGAGCAAAGTTTTTAGAGAATGATTGTTTGGGAAACCGTTTTTTATTAATATTGCTAATAATTCCCCTGTTTAATTTGTCCTTCTAGTATGGAGGGACACAGTATGGTCTTGTGGTATTCAACACAGTGGACTGCGCTCCAGAGTCATATGTCCAGTGTCACGCACCAACCAGCTCTGCCTTTGAGTTTGTTTCGTGGATTGACAACATCCAGTGAGTGATTATTACAAATTTAACATTCTCATGGATATTTATTGCCTTTTTTTCTCATAACAGAGATAAATGATACAGTACTGTATGTTTTTTGGAAGTATTTAATTATCCTGTTTTTTCACAAAGGTTCATGGGAGGTGGAGCAGAAAGCTGTAGTCTAATTGCAGAGGGACTCTCTGTGGCCTTGCAGCTCTTTGATGACTTTAAGAAGATGAGGGAGCAAATGTAAGTAACGAACGATCACTTTACTATTGCTCCTGTTTGGTCACTAATAAAGTAATGAAATCTTTGGTAGCATTTGGAGACCCGTGTTAATGAACAACATTGTTTTGCTAAGCCCAAATATCAGCCCATGCATGTAAGTAAACCATGAATAAAATAGCGACACGTGGAATTTATTTGAAGCAGCTGTAAACAAATTTACAGACTGCAGACGGCTTCTTGAAGTTGCAGCCACCACAACTGAGTGATGAAGCCGACATGGGCGTGTTTGACCTGTATCCTCTCTAGTACTGGTCTTAAACAAAATATCCTCCAAATTCTTTTCTAAAGAAAAAAAATCCTCAATAAGTTAACAAATCAATCTGTAATTTATTCCTACAGGGGCGCTGTCAGTGATGGAAATCTCAACTCTTTGCTCTCTCTCTTTTTACCTTTGCCAGAGGTCAAACCCATAAGGTCTGTGTGTTGCTGTGTAACTCTCCTCCATATCTGCTTCCTGCTGTGGAGAGTGTCAGCTACACCGGCTGCACAGCAGACAACTTGGTCAAAATCATCAGAGATGTGAGTTATCGCTGATATTGCAACTTATACACAACATATTTATGTCATAAACTTTGTCCCAATTATCCTTTGAATGAGCCTATATCAATGATATATGTAAAAGCAAAGTCAGTGTGTTTTGCTGAATATATTTATTCTTTATATTGCTTCTTAGAGAGGAATTCACTTCTCAGTGGTGGCTCCTCGGAAACTGCCCGCACTAAGAGCTTTGTTCGAGCGAGCGTCTCCAGTTGGAGGTGCAGTCGAACCTCATCCAGACTACAGTCAGGACCCCTTCCACATGGTCCTCGTCAGAGGCATCTCGTTACCTGGTGAGAGACATCATTTAACAACTTGTTTTCCTTGAGCTCAGATCACTCTGTCCAAATTAATTCAAGTGTTTTCTGAAAGACTGTGAGGATAATTTTAACAATATTTACTGTATGATTGTAGCCCTTCAGTTTGAAATCTTATCTTATCCTGAATAAGCAAATTGTTATGTGGTTCCAGTTAACTTCTTCATTAATGCCATTACCAGTGAATATTATCACGAAACCCTACAGCTGGCAGTAGATATTGCTTCACAACCCAGAAGTTATGCCCTGAAAAACAGCGTTTGCGAGTAGCTGGTGAAGAAGTTGAATGTTTAGCGGCTAAAACCAAGTTGTTTTTTTTAAGGAGTTGGTGAATAATATGGATCTCAATATGCCGATTGATTTCCAGGGCACAGGTAGGGGGACGGAGGAAAATGCAGAAATAAAAAGAGCATGAAGTCAAAGCTGTTTGTCAAGTCTGCCTACTAAGTCAAAACTACCATTGCAGCTTTAATAATAGATTTCCTCTGAAGGAAATCTCTTGAAGAGAGCTGTAAAGGTCTCTTAAGATGGTTAGGCAGAGCCAGTAATTATCCTAGATGGCTGCAGTAAATCCAAATTAAAAAGATGTATTTTTAAGCATATTGTTACTTTTTGTGCTTCATAATTTCCAACTCACTTACATTATGGAGACAGAGAAAGACACACACCTTCTCAGACAGGAAGAGTTTTAGAATGCTGGTACAGTATAAAATTGTTTATAATCAACAATAGTGCAGTTCAGGTTTACAGTTTCTCAGTTGTAGCAGCTGCATTCTTGTAAGCTTCTTATCTCCAGACACACCTTTGATAGGATGTTACACCTCTTTCTTTCTTTTTTTTTTTGCATTTGTCAGCGCTGGCAGATGACAAGAGTAAAGCTGGCATTTATGTTATTTCTTTCCATGCATCTTTGTTCTCTGGGCTTTTTCGTTGTGGTGCTAAATTCCTTTCCTGTTATTGTATTTTCTTTGAGATACTTCCTCTACCAGCAGCAGGTTTCCCTCCAGTCTGATTTTGCTTTTGTTTAATTCTGGATGGTTTCTTATAATCACATCATTGCTAATAGAGTTGCAAGATATGAATTGCTAATTTCCCATGTGTTGATTTATTTTGGAGATGAAAAAAAAAATGTCACTCATTTCCACTGTAAGATGATGTTATTGATCATAAGAAATCATTCTTTACTTTGCTGAAGTTAAAGCTGTTGTAAATAACAACTTTATGAGCTATTCCTAACGGTTATTCCTACACTTTTCTGTGTGTAGGAGTGAATTCATTGTTACATTTGTCTTTTCTTTCACTTTCAGTAAAGCACAACACTATTTCACTCCCACAGTGGGAGTAAATGCGCATCTAAGAACTGTGTAAGAACTCTAAGCTCATCCCCCTGTCTGTCTCCAGTTTCCTCAGGTGGAGGACCCGGGCCGCTCAAACCTGTCCTCCCTCCTCAGCCGCTGCCTGTCAGTCAGCCTCTTGGTGGAGCTTCACAGGCCCCTCCACCCATTAACACAGCCCACCCTTATCAGGTAAAGGGGACAACAGCCACACAGCGTAAGGCTGTCTGGAGACTAATTCCCGCCGCCTGCTTTTGGCTCCGTTTCAGACAGCGGTGTTTATGTTCCTTCCCTAAAACGTTTTCACCCGCATTGTCTTCCTTTAATCTGCTCACTGACAGAATCCCCCCCCCATGACTGCTGCTCAGGTGGCTGCACAGATGGCCGTGGAGGCAGCCAACAGCCAGAAGAGTCGCTGTGAGTTACTGGTGGACTCTGTGGGCCTTTTGTGAACAATTTATGTTAGCTGAGTTTTTTGTCTCCCAAGTCTGACTGTTGAATATTACAGTAAGACAGAGTTTTTGCTCTCATCTACAGGGATCTTTAATCACAGGATTTTGAGATTGCTAATAATTAATCAGTCATAATAATTAATTAAAGTTACCAAAAACAAGTGTGGAATCTGTTTCTTATGTTCCTGCTCCTTCCTCCAGTCCCAGGACTGGTCAGTCAAGGTGCTCCGTTCACCGGTCAGCCAACCATCCCATCAGTCCCCGGGGTGAAGCTCAATCAGCCCAGCATATCGACGGTCACTACAGCAACGCAGCCCATGATGCCGCAGCAACAAGTTACTCCAAATCAGCAGCAGCCAGTCCCGCCCCCAGGACAGCCTGTACCCAATCAGCAGCCGCAGGCCCCGCAACAGCAGCAACCCACGCCGAATCAGTCCGCAGCGGCTTCAGCACAGCCCAACATGGTGAGTTATGATCATCAAAATGAAACCAGTAAAACACTTTACCACTCTAGTTTTCCACTTCAGCAGCTTAGTGACCTGTATATTAATTTATAGTCCGTTTGGCAAATATAGCAATTTAGTGAATAGTTCAGCTTTTTGGAAGATACACATATTTGCATTTGTGCCAAGAGTGAGATGAGAAGATCAATGCCACTCTAATAACTGTCTGGTAAATAAAAGGCCAGCAGATGATTAGCTTAGCCTAGCACAAAGAATAGAAGCAGGGTTTTTTTTTTTTTGGGCGGAGTTGTATAAGCAGAGACTTGAGGAAGCCGCTGTGCCTGGCCAGGAAACACTCTGGTAAATTGCTAACCGCAAAACTATATTTGTCCTTTTTTCACATTTTGTTTTCTGAACACATTAAACAAACGAGATATAACTTGTTAATTAGTTAGTTGTAAGCCAAGTTCAGACCAAAGGTTCACAACGAGACAAACACATTTAATTATTTTAAATATTAATACTTTTACTTAAGTAAAGGATCTGAATACTTCTCCCACAAGTCGCCATCAGTAATGAAACATGGGTTGAACATGTCACCTTTTGGACAACTTGTTTCTGATTTGTCACTGACTCCTTTAATGACACATTTTTGCTGTTACCTCTTATTTGATTTCTAGGACCCTGTTGTAAGTTTTTCGTAGCCACCATTCAGTGGTGTTTGAATAACGTCATGGCGCCCAAGTGACGACTTTGTTTGCTTTTCTCACCCCGCTGTAAACACTATCAATGTTTAAGCCATATTGATATTTTTGAAATGTAAGTTAGAAATAATGCAACTAAGACTTTAATCTGCAACGCTGTGGCACCAGCAGCCTGGGGCTGAGTTTGCAGACTAACGCACTGTCTGAAGTCTAATATCAAAATGAATTTTAAATGTTAGAGCTACTAACAGATCAAAACCACATGGCATTCGCTTTTCCCTGGAAATCATTGTGGGTACAGTCATTGTTTTGTCTGCTTTCCAGTTCATTCATCATTTTTTTCTTTAGTAGTAAAACATACTTTGGTTAACATAAATTCAATTTTCTAAAATTAGCCAAAACTAATAATTTATGACAATCCAGTTCAATCAGATTAACAGAAACACATGTTTTATATTAGTAAATCAATGAAATCATCTAGTAGTCCGTCTGTTCTTCCCCCTCTGAATTGACAAGTAGACATATATTTCTGACTCTGAATTAACCACATGGGATCTTTTCCACTTCTATCTTCTCGACAGCCTGGTATGTCTGGACCTCAAGGCAATGCAAATCCGATTGGACAGCAGCAAGGTGTGGCCAATAAGATTATAGCGTGGACCGGAGTTCTGGAGTGGCAAGAGGTAACTCTCAGTAAAGTGTGACTCCTGAAATGAAGCTGTAAAGTAAAGCAATATTAGAAAAACCCTTTTAAGACAAACTGTTTTTAAGACCAATCCCTTTTATTAGAATCACTTACGGTGCTAACAACTGAGTCTTAACTGGTCTTTTTTCCCCACACAAAACTAGCATAAAGGATTGAAACTCGGAGTTTCAGAGGACGTGAAAGCCATCCTAGTTCAGAGGTTTCCACTGTCAGTTCTCCACTTTCAGGAGACATAGGTCAGTTAAAGAAATAGTTTGGAGAAATGTACTTATTTTCTTTGATGGCAAGAATTGGATGAGGAGAATGTTACCACTCAAATCTGTACGTTCAATTTTATTTATTTGGTTTCATTTAAGTTTATTTTGTTTTTTTTAAGTTGTGGTGTTCAGGGGTTTATGTGTTTTTTTTTTTTTTCTCAGGGTCAGGGTTAGTGGTTTTGCAGGATGTAGCGGTGCACCCTTCGGCGAGCTCTGTCCCTGTCACAGCCCGTGCCCTGACTGCATGTTGCTTTTCAATAATTAGTGTATCTGACCTCACTATGTGCAGAAATAGTGACGGTCTGCCTTCCAAAAAACATTTGGAGAAGTTTTGTCCCAGAAATCCTTGTAAGGGCAGTCCTTTAGGCAATAGAGTTTGAAGCTGCACAAAGACTGAAGTTTGTAGTCAATTATTTTGTTTATTGATTTTCACTGTCAGACTTCGTAAATCTAGTGTTTTCAGGTATTTAACAGAATATTTTCAGTTTTCAGTCACAGTTTGGTAGGTTTAGGAAAAAAAACAAACTTTACCTTTTGGTTTCACATTGGACACAAGCAGCGATGATCACAAAAAGGAAAAAAAAAAACTCATCTCTGCTTGAAGTGACGGGTGAGACGACACCGAATGCGAGCCAGTAACAATGCGCATCATGATCTTGTTACTGTCGGTCAAAGCCAAACTAGCTGTTTCCCCCTTTTTCTTGTCTATATGCTAAAGATAAGCTGACTGGTTTCAGACTTTATGTTTTCTGGACAGGCATGAGAGAGATATCAATCTGCTGTGTGTTTCCCCAAAATATCTGATTGTTTGATTAGTAAAGTTGCTGGTCTGATGTCCCAGCTGTAAATTGGTCTGTGTTAGGCAGCTGGAATTAAATCCAGCAAGACCTGATCATCGAAACTTGTGATCATCACCACTGTCTAAGACCTATCACTGTGGTAAGTCTTAATAACCGCCTGTCATTGATTGTTCTACAGTGTGATTAATTGAACATCATTTCACCGTCCTACAACAATTTGTTGAGCCCAAGGTCAAATCGATTTAGTTTACAGTGGCAGTGCTGAGCCAGGAAAAAGGATGTTAATGGCGTTTATGCGACAGTTGGGAGGCCCTCGGGTGTTTGTGTTTGGTGGACGGACTCGGATCAATCACCTCGATCGACTCCAGTCTCGTCCTCCCTCTTCTGCTCGTCAAAATTATCTAAGTCAGTTAAATGGGCATGGATGAAAGTGTGAGCATGTGCAGCCGCAAACAACCTGAGTGGACAGATTAGGAGCATGAAGCATTGCTCTTAATCTGCCATTTCCACCTCCAGCTCACTCATTAAGCTTTCAGCTCTGTAAGTGATTCTCCTCTGGAGTAATCTGTAATGTTGGGGGAGAATTACACTACAGACACTGAAACTCATTTGAAGAAATGGTTGTTGATAAAAACTCTCCAAGGGATGCCAACGCACTTGGCTGGCTCTTGCTCTGAGTACAGTGTTATCAATATGGCTCCTTCTGTTTTGGCTGAATTTCAGTCCATTAATTCATGAAAGATTTGTCTGAACGAAGAGCTCTTCAGATTGGTTAAGATAACATTATTTTCTTAATCCACCACCAATTTAAGGTAGATGTAGGATTGTGCAATAGCTGTCTCCATCTTTCATCCCCTGGTAATGAATACCCATTTGTCCGCACAGAAAGTCAAGCACTATACGTTTGTAATGGATAGCACAGGGACTACAGAGGGCCTGACTAATATGTGATTGATTGGTCATTGATCCTGTATTGATGCCCCGAAGATGAAGAGTGCCGGCTTTCCCCAGTGGGGTTGCCATATCGATGCGCTTGGAAAGTACTTCTTTTTTATTCTTTCACTCTTGACATTTTGCAAAGGAACAGGTTATCTTCAGGTCTTTAAAAGTCCATCCATCCATCCATTTTTAATTGCTTGTCCTGATTGGGGTCACAATGGCAGAAAGGGTGAGCAGGGCTGCACACATCTCTGCAGTATCTTCCAACTGCTACATGGCCTGCTGGAAGATGTAATCCCCCAGCATGCCCTGGGTCTTCCCTTTTGTGTTCAGCAGTTGTTTTTTTTTCCCCAGAGATGGTTGGAAGGAATCCTTGGCTGAGACTTACCGCTAGTATATTAGAATACCTGACCTTCCTCAGCTGCACCTCCTTCACTTTGATTGAACAGATCAAGCAGATTCATGCTGATAGTTGTTGCTCCTAAGTTCGGACCCAAAAGCTGGTTCGCCGTTCAGGTGGCGTTCACTGGCAAAACGATGATACCCACCCTGTTGTGTCCTCCCACATCACTAAACAATGCCTGATTTGGTCTGAATGAGGCCTAACTTCCACCTACTGTCAGTTCCGTTGGACACATGAGCACAGCTGCTCTCTCCGTTGGAAATAATGGGCTCATAATGGGCGGATGTGAACACAGCCCTCGCCAGCCGTTTAATGGCTGCCAATGGATCACAACAGCCACCGATGCACTCTATGATCAGGCAGTTCCTCTGCACCTATAAGACATTTAGTAAACATGTGTAGATGAAAGAAAAAAAAAAACAACGTCCATTGAATTAAGTGTGAAAAAATGAAAATGTCGACAACCATAACACCTGAATCTGAGCTTTTATTAATAAGTGAAATGATTTTCATAAAAAATCAGTCATATAATTAAGTTCTCAGAACTCAAAAAACATGTTAAATTGTGCAGCACCTCTTTAAGGGTCACAGTAATCAGATGGTCGCTGGTTCGAATCCACAGCTCCCCCGGCTGCATGTCGAATCCTTGAGCACCTTGGACGGCAGCCTCTGCCATCAGTGATTGAATGCGTGTGTGAGTGGATGAATGTGAAAAGTGCTGTAAAGCCCTTTGAGTGGTCAGTAGACTGGAAAAGCGCTATAGAAATGCAAGTGTATTTACAATTTAAGCCTTCTTCCTCTTCCCTTGCTGGAGCATGCAGCATATTATGTTACAAGCCTCCTGTAAATACGTCGAATAATTCCAAGCAGTTGACAGGAATCTGTGTCGCCCCCACCTGCACACCACTTCCATTTTTTGTTTTGATTGAGAGACCTTCAGTGGTAGAAATGATATACTGTGTGTTTAAATTTCATTTTATCCTGTCCTTGGTCCCGGGTGTGCTGTAATGTAAACTTTTAGATATTTGAGTACCTTGTTGAATTGGAAGTATAGTCATTCTGACAGCTGTTTTCTCTATTTTAAAGCTCCAAAATCAAAACCCATGAAGTTATATTTTTCATGTGCTCCTCCAGGTGTTCTTCAGACTCGAATACTAACGATGCACTGCTTTTTGTGCCACTCCTTTGTCACTGTATTATTCCCCACAGAAGCCTAAGCCCTCTTCCATTGACTCAAACACCAAACTGACGCGTTCTCTGCCATGTCAGGTGCACGTTAACCAAGGGGAAAATCTGTGAGTATCCATTTAAACACTTCAAACTTTTATCTGTAGTAAAAAAAAAGTGAGCCATTTGTATTCGCTGCTCAATGCACGCCGTTGTGTGTCTAACCAGAAACACAGAGCAGTGGCCACAGAAGCTCATCATGCAGCTGATTCCGCAGCAGCTACTGGTGAGACCGCTTTATGGGCAGCTTTCACTTTTGAGTGTGAAAGCATTGACTCTTTTTTATGAATGATGCATAACTAAGTCTGTCTTTGCACATTCTCTCCTCAGACAACCTTAGGTCACCTCTTCAGAAACTCTCGAATGGTTCAGTTTCTGTTCACCAACAAAGACATGGAGTCGCTGAAAGGGCTGTACCGCATTATGACCAGTGGTTTTGTAAGTTCGTTTAAGTACTCTACTTTTCCCTGAGCCTAAAACCTGTGTTTTCCTGCTCGTCCCTGAACTTATCGATCAGTCAGTGCACCCCAGCACATTTTCCATGATTGGCAAGTGAGTGCAGGTCCCACCTCTGGCCACTAGTTTATGAGGTTGAGTTGCAGTGTTGCGCTATAGACTCTAGAGGGGGTTCCAGGCCTTACATTTAGTCACTGTCAAGTGAGATAAGATGATTTTAAACATGCTTTGCAGACAAAATCTTGTGTTGTTTAGTCTTGATTCAGTACCATTAGCATAATTATAGTGGTTTTGTCAGTGTGGTGCATTGTTAGTCTCGTAATGCCAGTGAGAAATAGTAGAGGCTTTAATAGAATCAGTCCAGCTGAGCTCTGCCTCTTTGCCTGAATTTGATTTGCAGACCAGAGAAAGCACAGAACGAATCAAGTTAAAACTATTTGCATTCAATTTTCAAAACCGATATGTTTGATTGGGCAAAGGAGCTCAGGAGCAGGTTACATCCCCAAGCTCGCGCCCATTCCTATAATTACGCCGGAGTCCCTTGTCAGGGTCTTAATCTGCCCTGTGACCCTCCCTGCAGGCCGGCTGCGTCCACTTCCCCCACACGACGTCGCCCTGTGAAGTGCGAGTGCTAATGCTGCTCTACTCATCCAAGAAGAGAATATTCATGGGCCTCATCCCCAACGACCAGAGCGGCTTCGTTAACGGCATCCGGCAAGTCATCACCAACCACAAGCAGGTCCAGCAGCACAGAGCGGTGAGTGGAGCCAGTGGGGAGAGAGGAAGGCTTTAGTGTGGCGTGGAGGGGGGGGGAGAGACCAAAATGAGGTGATAATGAGAAGGCATTATTGAGGAGCACCCGGGGAATTGAGGTGCATTGTTTACGGCATTAAGGTGCATTGTTATTGGCATTTCATTTAAGCGAGCCCAGTATCTTCACAGCAGCCACTAACGTCTCTCTTTCTAGTAGCAGCCAATGGGGCTAGCATTAGCCAAACTCCTCCTGCAACATTAGCTCACTGTTGCACTCACACCTTTTTAGTTCCTGGTGACTTTGCCGTTGAGCTGTCTATCACAGTCTATGCTTTAGCACAGAGGTTATAGTTAGCAGTAGTGTTGTGCTGAACAGAAGTGTATTCAGAGGTGTTTCTAAAATTCTGCCTTCCTGATGTATGTAAATGAAAACAACAAAAACATTAGGGATATCTCAGTGTAAAGGTCTTGTGCAACAGCACCTTTGACGATGACTTCAGGGTAAACAAAGGATTACATTTACACATCTTTGCAACAATATCACCAAAAACTGAACATTATAAATGTTGCAAAGGTGGAATTTGTTTCTAAGTTGCTGTATTGAATTGCAGTAGATTGTGTAGGCGTACCTTATAAAGTGACCACTAACTGTATGTCAATGAAAATAACAAGTTTTACTTACAGTACCCAAAACAATCTTATATCTTAAATTTGTCTGAGTTTTTAATTAGTACATCTTATTGGATTAAATCAGATTAGATTGATTTATTATTTTCCATCTCAGTGGAAATTCCCCTCTGGCTTCTCCTAAAGTACATAAAGGTATATGCACTGCACATAGCACAGCATACCATTAAATATATTCTTATGTGTTCCAACTGACCTTTGGGGCGCTGAATCGAAGACCAGATGGTAGCAGGTCAAACTCTGAGTGCAGTGGGTGTGAGATATCTACACTTATCTAAACTAAAGTGCAATATTGACAACTCGATACTTTTTGCTCTTTGCACACAAGTTGCTGTATCAAACTGTTATGTTAAATGATAAAATACTCTCAACCAGGCTCCTGTCTGCCATTTTGAGTTGGCTAATACCAAAGCGCCTCTGCTTCCTGATTAAAAACAGTCTCTTATCGACTCTCTTAAAAATGCTGTTGGTGTGTTATGTCCAAGTATGTGGTGGAGTGGGGATGAAGCACTAGAAATGACACATTAACTCTGGTATGATACAGTTTCCGTACTGAGAAGTGTTGGTGGGTAAGTCCATCGATGAAATATAACTGAATTGTGAAAACGTTTTGGAAAGCGATTCAAGATGGTAATTTTTAAGCAAAAATGCATTAAAATTAACTGTTCTCTGGCTGTAAAATGTGAAATTTTGTGGTTTCAGTCATTCTAGTCAAGTCAATTTTACACATATAATTTAAAATCACAAAGAACATTACATCAGTGGGCAAAACATGTTCAGCAGGGGGGTAAAAATGTCCCAAGAAGGACATGCATGCAGGAGATGTTGTGGGTGCAGAACAGACTATTTCTAACTAGTTTTTGCGGCTGATTCCAATACCAATGTAAGAGATTAAAAAAATTCCACTGGCAGTATTGGACAGATACATTTTCTTGCAGTGATCCCTCAAAAAAACTTAATGGAGGCAAGATAGAACTTTATTGCCTAAAATTACATCAATGCACTGAAACGGTAAACTTCACTGGAGATATAATAATCATAAATCAAGCCAAGCATCGTTTTCTTCACTGTGCTTTAAAACCACAAAGTTTTCATATCGGTCGATATCAGCGACAAGGACGACTGACGACGCCCGAGCTACACGGCGTCCTCACAGTGACCTGGTACGTGGACAGGCCACACAAGACAATGAGTGAAGTGTATCAGAATGTATACATATTTTGGTAACAAAAGTATAGATGCATCTTAAGAAGATTGTTAAACATCAGTGAGAAATAATCCATATAGGAGCCATAAGGATATGACGAACTACATCCAGTTTATGTGAGGCAGCGGGAGAGAGGTCGCCGCCGGTCCAGCATAGAGGAGAAGGAAGAGAAACCTGAGGAGAGACGCACAGCTTGAGGGGGAAAAGAAACAAAAAATAGAAATTGAAGAGTTAGAAAGTGAGAGAAACATGAAATCTAAATGGAAAGGTTAAGAGAATGACTGAGACTGACCCGTTGAAAAAGTGCACTATAATGACATTGCAGCAGTTAGAAATACACTTATGTTACTTTGTCAGCTGATGGCATTTCTTACTGAATATTCAAAACATACAACAGAATATTCACACTTATTGCTCCGCCATCTTCGCTATATTATGCAAAAATGCGGAAAGTCGTGGATTTCAGCTTTAAACAAAGAACAACTGGGGTAGATATGAATTTTTCAGCTCGGCCTCCCCAGATGTTAACATTACATGAGCCACACTGTAGGAGAACCAGTCCATGCGTACCTTTAGGGGACAGAAGAAGGATATCTGGAAGCAATGAGCCCCCCTCCTCCTAGCCCTCTGCACTAAAGGTAGCTCTTTTCTCTGACTTCATCACAAGGCAACAAACACTGCTGCCTTGTTGACGTGACATGAAAATTTCACTTCCCCATCTTTGTTCATCTTCGTCCCTGGAGACGGGGGTGATTTTAAAATGTGTCCCCTGGATTAGCCGTCTTTTCCATCACAGGGCTCTACTCCAGCTCTTGGCATCCAGTAAAGGGTGGGTTTGCTGCTTCGCTCTGAAACAATGCAGCATCCAGTCACAGAGAAGCAGTATGTCTCCATTTAAAAATTAAGCCTGTTAATTGTAATGTTAAACCTTGCTAATTTTATGTCTTCGCAAAAGCGCATTGGCTCTATATGTAACACGAAGTAGCGCGCGCGTGTGTGTGTACGAGCATCGGGCATTTAGAGAAGGCAGAAGACATGAAATTGTAATGAAGATTTAATTTTTTTTCTGCCTCTTGTGTATCATCACATATTCAGTGCTGCATTGCTAATAAGGAAGCGCTACAGCAATCTTAACGTAATTAAAATTTCAATTTGGACCAGTAGTTAAGGTTTCTCTGTGCAAAGCCCTGGAGTGGCATTCTTCGGGAACGAGATTGCGCCGTGTTCTGTTTACAGCCAAGACAAAACTGAATGTTTTTTACCCTGGAAAGAGTGATGCAGGCCCTAAATCGTGATCCGGGATTTTACAGGTTACTGGGTTAAAGACAGGAGATAAATCACCGCCAGGAGGAGAAGAGAGGAAAGAGGCAGCCGATTTGTTAGTTCCCTCAAAAGACCTAAAGCTGCGTGCTGTACTGTTATTGTTGGTCAGAAAACACAGCATGCATTAGCGCAATCCCAGGGTGATTTGTCCCAATTCAGCAAGATGGATGGGTGAATGTGGTTTATTTTCCCCCTATCATGCTATTTTCTTTTTTATCTGTAGTTAATAATTGGTGCCTAAAGAAGGGATGAAACACCTTTTATTCCTCCCTGTCTCTCCCTCAGTGTTGAAACACAACAGCCACCACTGCTCAGTTTCACATTTTGCCTTTTCACAGAACTGTGCAATTTATAATGTGAAAATGAGTCAGAGCTCGAGACAGGCACTCTGTAGATTTGGGGGGGAAAATGAAAAGATCTTCATTAACGGATTGTTTATTGATGCCGAAACCAGCTAAATAAATAAACTGTCTTTGTTTTCATGAATGAATACACTGAAGAAGCAATTTCATACTGTTTTACCTTGTTTATAAATGGCGGACCCTGCCACTTTTCTAGCCTCAATCAGTGTTCTGAGGACCTTATTTTCCTCTGAGAACAGCTTGTTTACTCACTTATGGAAAAAATACATATTTCAGAGTTTGTATGATTACCTCATTAATATTGGAAATATTAGAATTCTGGGTTTGAATTTCTCTTCCAAAACCACTTAGTGTCCATTTAAGTATTTGAATATATTTCTGAACCTTACAGGTGTCTTTCCAGAATCTGTCACCAAGGAAAGCAACAGGTTGCTTCCTTTTTTTTCCTCCTTTTTTTTGTACTCGCCGTTTAAACACAGGATGGATATTGTATACGACTTTATTCGCTCCAGATTTTACGAGCAGCTCATCAAGCTTCAGTTTGTTTTCAACGGTCAAATCCAAAATAGCAAACACCTCAGCAGGTGGTGCTTGAAGTTAAATCTCCACTGGTGTATCATCACATCCTTGTTTGTGTTTGCTCAGTTACCATCTGCACACTCTCGAACAAAGACAGTGAATATTTGGTTTTAACCCAACACTCTCAGGGCTGTTAGCACGGCAAACATCCATTACATGCTGAAAATATGTTGACTGGAGATATTATAGATTCATGACGATGATACAAACCTCAGAATTTATACATGTATTTATCCAGAAGACGGCTGGTCCGTTTGCTGTTTATGTTTAAGTGACGTGAGATGAGCTCCACAGTCCAAGTTTCATGCAGAGTTCGATTTGTCTTACTTGGGTTTTGTCTTCTGTCGCTCACACTGAATGATCTCCTCGGCTTTGGAGACCTTCTTACTATGTTACCGAATGAGTACTCACCCCACATTAAGCAGTGGTTACGCATTAAGACAACACAAGTATCATTCAAATTGCTTGAGAACACCATTAAAAACTCTTTCCAACTCATTCTGTCTTTATGGGGGATTGTGAGTAAGTGCACGAACATGTAGATGAGTTACATTTTCCGTCATCATTTCCCTTTTTACACTCTCTTCGGACCCAATACAGAACCTTAGACTGACATGATTTGGGGATCAGACCTTTGGTGTTGAATGCATCTTCTGTAGAGATATTTAAGATCTAAAAAGACTGTTTAAGACTCAACATGACAGAGAGGAAAGAGGAAAAACAAAGGATTTGTACTGGGTAACTTCAAGGTGTTAATGAGTACAGAGGTGAAGCGGAACAGTGGTGGAGAAGAGTGCGTGCTGACTCCATAAATAAAGCTGATAAAACGTTCTATTCTTATGTATGAGCCTGTTAGAAAACTTATTGCTGTTTCACTGTGTCTCTAAGCAGCAGCTGGGCGGTGGAGGTGGTCCGATGCAGGCCGGTCAAGTCGCCCCCAACCAGAACTTCCTCAACAGGCCGCCCGGCCCCATCCCCGTCTCCCACGGCAACGTCCAACAGCAGGTAAGTGAACCCACTCGGTGCTGGCATGTCCGCCTGTGTCTCCACACCGGCTCTCCTCTCACGTGGCCTGTTGTCGACACCTTTACTGCCCGCTGAATTCTGCATGCCTTACTGGTAACCCTTTCCTCCACTGTCCTCCTTTTTTTTCCCCCCCTCACACTTCCGCCATTCTCCCCCACTCCTCCTTCTCTTTGATCTGTCCTGTGTCCAGTCTGTGGTGGTGGGCATGCCCCCCGTTAGTCAGGTCTCTATGATGGAGGAGCAGCAGAGGCAGAACAACATGGTGAGACCTGCAGTAGCCTCTCAACATTCAAGAAACATGTTTTCAGGGTATTGATTGGTTCGTAGCTGAAATTTGAACTGCTTTAAAGTGTAATATGATTATTCAGTGATAGATTAGCACACAGCAGATGTATCAGTACAGTGTATAATTTCCAACGCAGGGTTATAGACTGTTAGAAGTAAGTTTCATTGGTCGCACCAGTGTGCCTGATACTCAGCAGTTTTAAACCTTATTGTTGTTTCATGTCGCGAGTGCAGTGATTTTTAGATAAAGAATAAAACATTTAAAACCTTTTTATATTTTAACATGACTTGACTTGAAGTTAAATTAAAATGTATTATAAGGAACACCTAAATGAAGTTGGGAGAACCAGCGCTCTGACGTTGCCTTTTTTTATTGAACGTAAATGATGTTCCAGTCTTTGTGGAATTTCTTGACATCCTGTCATTTTTCACATGTTTGGGAATACTGTATTAAACATGTACAAAAACACATAACACAGACATACTGTCACTCCCATCCCACTGCTCCGCATCACGCTGGTGGACGATTTCCTATCAGCATGTGTCGGCTTGGTGTTCCTCTTGCAGCATGACATAGTGGAACAAAAAAACATATTTCATTGACAACTTGCATGCATACGTTTTGTATTTTATGTAATAGGAACTGTTTGCACTGAGCATGAGGTGACATGCACAAAACCAACAGACAGGACAGACTTTGTCCTTTCATGTTTGTCCTTAAGGACTCTATTAATGTCATCAGTTATATCAGCCTTAAGGTGGTAAACACGCCTTTTGTTAAATTATAAAAGTTAACCCCAACTATAGGAAATCTACAGGGATAATCCTTGTATTCTCATTAAAAAACTGGTCCAAAATTGTCTGTTTGTAGATGACAATGAGAGCAGCCGGACCAGCCAACCAACAGCCGCCAGTCAGCGGCGCTCCCCCCAACCAGGTCGCACAAGGCGGACAAGCCCAGGCCCAGGGTCCCATCCTCCGCCTCTCAAACCCAGGAGCCAATCCACAGCTCCGCAGTCTCCTCCTCAGCCAACAGCAGCCGGTGAGGGTGCAGCAAATGTCTGAGTGAATCAAACACGCGTCTCATTGGTTATTAAGTGACTGTAAGTGCTCTTCTTGTCGAGGTTGATGTGGCTCTTCTGTTTCTGTGTCTACGCAGCAGGGTGGAGTGTCTCACATGTCGGGCATGATGTCTCACCAGATTGGGCAGCAACTGGTCCATCCCACACCAGGAGGGGGGGCTCAAATGCAGGGCCAGTGGAGGCAGCCCTTGGCAGGTCAGCAAGCACCCCCCAACAGAGGTGGAAGGAGTTCAGACATTAGACTCACGTAGACATGAAACTTAAGAATATAGGTCTGGAAATGTACTCATTGCGAGTTAATAAGGTTGATACCTAAAAGGCAGGCCCAAACAGAATTTTTAGATTTTGTTCCATCATCAACATGAGGGACTTCAGCACTGTGCACCTCCTCAGGTAGTCCACCACGTGCTGACACACTTAACACAACAGCGCTCTTCGCCCGATCCCTCTCGCAGTTATCCATGTTGACAAATGTCCCCACCCCCACCTCAGTTCCTCTGCAGTAAACCTAATTCTTGACATATTGTCACGCCGCGCCACTAACTTTGATCTTAAAGCTAACTGAAAACAACACTTGACTGCCATGAACATGCACAAGGGGGTGGAGAGGTGTTAATGTTGAGTTTTAGAAGCAGCATCTCTGTTTGTTTAAAATCTGCGGTAAATCTGCAGAGGTGTCGTCAGAGTTCTGCCAGCGCAGATTTTGTATGTGCTGGATAAAAGAATTTCCAAACACTCGCGTGGCTAGAAAAGTCCCAGGAGGTCGAGTCCTTTTTTGGTTCAACGCAACTGCAGCATCAGGCATCCAAAGATGGAGACAGAAAGGCCTTAAAGAGCACTTGTATTTTTTACATCCCATTTACTACAATGCACGCCAGTTCTACGTTACTACACACTATCTTCCAAGCATACAGTACTTTTTATTTTTTTCCATCCATCCAAAACAAAAAACAAAACAACTTGCAGTGGCTCGAGAAAGATATTCAATCCCAGTATGATGCATACATTTATATTTGTCAAACCTTTTTGTACATTGATTGAAAAAGTTTGTAGTCCTGGTGCATGTATGTATTGGATTTTGAGCTCTGTCTCTAGATGATTTCCATTACTAAAAATATAAATTCCCTTTGGTCGCCAGCCTTTTAACTAATGGTTTTAGGATCCAGTGAAGTTAGGTTTTAAAATGTGGGCGATGAAACCTCACCCGTATTTCCATAGGCACGAGGGTGAGATGATAATAACCGACTCTTCATTTTTGGGTGAACTTTAACCATTAAAACCTGACAGCACTTGTATCTTTTACCTATCACTATCTTCCTCTCTCTCTCCCTCCTCCACCCGGCGCCCTGACTCCCAACCCTGTGTGCAGGTCAGATCCTGATGTCTGGAGGTCAAAGAGGCACTGTACCACAGCCCGGGATGCCCCAAGTCTCCAGTGTGATGGAGGATGAAATCCTCATGGACCTTATCTGACTGAACATTATGGACTAAGGAGCCGTGTTCTGAGTTGATTTGCCGTCTGCTTGAGCACATACATCGGCTCTGTTGCTTTATTACAAATACTCAACACAATTAAGAAACGAATCATGAGTAGTTTCTCCTTCTTCTTCTACTGTTTCTACGGCACTGAGCAGCTGAAGTTAATTGGGGGCACACAATGCAAGCATTCGTTTTTTACATGAGAATGGTCAAAACCGACGGCACGCTAATCCTGGATGAAGCCAAACCAAACAACGATGTTACGCTTCTGAAAACTCCTTTTCTATAAGTTTTGCATTTTATCTGAAATAGTGTTATTTTTTTCTGTTAGATTTCTTTTTTATTATTGTTGATAAAGTTGTTCTATGAGGATTCAATAAAAATGATGATGCATAGATGACTGAAGATGTTGATCATCATCATTGCTACTGATGCGTGCACGTGATGCTGCTGCGCTGGTGACAGCCAGCCAGAGACTCCACGGTCCTGCTTCCTCCTGTGTGAATGCAGCTTGGACCCTTAAGGTGAGAGAGAGACTGAAATAGACACAGTAATAGATAGTTCAGTGTCTTTTTCTGCCAAATAGTGTCACAGTGTTAATTTTAACTACTCCAATATGTCGTGGAACCATAGAGAGTCCCCTTGTGCCAAGTAGTCCTACCAGATGGCATCAGTTGGCCATGATTCCCTTGGCATAACGTACAATGAGGCTGACCGCATGCGCACATGGCAGAGACTCCGCATATATGCCCACAGTCTGTTTTCTAAACGTGCACAAATGATGCGTGCAGGTTAAATCCTGCTCACCGACGGCACTCTCCTGTCATGTACTTGATGGTGACAGGTGTGCAGAAGCTGCAGAGTCGAGCCGGCCGTGCACGAGACACACACACACACACAAACTCCTCTCGACCTCGCGTGTACGTTCCTGACGCATTCACGTATCACTTTGTGCAGGTTTTTTCTTCGTTTTCTTTTTTTACACGCTTGGACATTGTGTACACACACATGCACACACTCACTAACAGGAAGTGATGTCAGTCCCTGTCACCTGGGAGACAGAGACGGTTGCTAAGATACCGTGACAGTGGGTTCTTGTTTCTGAGCTCTTTTCCTCGGCCCCGCTTTCTCATGGACTCACACAGATAGACACTAGTCCCTCAGTGGCTGGTGTTCATCCCTCCCATCCCTTAATCAGTGGAGCCCGGCTTAGTTTCTCTCTCTCTCTCTCCCCCCTCTCTCTCACTGATGCTCTCTCCATCTCCATCTCCATCTATGTGCCTCTATCTCACTGTCCAGCTATTAGCGCCTGCCTGTGCTCATACGTTTTTCAGCATCACTTTTATTAACAGCCAAAAATGTTCACAAGTCCATATGATGAAGTGCACATGTAAATACAGTGGTGACTAAAATGACCCACAGTCATGCAAAGCAATCATGTCATTCTGCAAACGTCCACTGTGGTGATTTAAAAACAAACAAAAAAAACACTTATTCCAATAATCAGAAAACTATGATATGTATACATGTGAATATATGTAATGATTTACTTTAAATACATAAGTACATTTAATATCAGCAATTGTAATACTTTTACTCAAGTACTATTTGTTTGAGTTGCTTTCACTTTCACCAAACTAATAATTTAACACAATATATTTTACTCAAGTTCTAGTTTTGGGTACTTTTTACAATGATATCAAACATATATTCCATTCGTTAATAAAGATGGTCTTCAATAAAGGCATCCTACGCCCTCCCATGGATGCTGCTGTTATCGTGTGATGTCACAAAACTGCTCCCTCATGAAGTTGTTGTAGATGGGCATGCCTAGATCTGACTTTAAGTGGGGCACCATTGTATTACTAAAAACAAAAACAAAAAAATCAGAATTGTTTGCGTTTTCTTCTTTCAATCGTCAGGATTTGGGTTGTAGATGACTGTAGCTCATGTCCATGTGCTCCATCTGTTCCCAGGGGACCCACAGACGACGTACTATTGAACATACCATCGCCTCAGACACCATATGATTATTTATGTAAGATGACAAAGTGTGGGAATACGCGTGCTCTGTGTTTAAGTTCTATTTTAATAATAAGAGGCTTGCTTCTATATGACCTCTGCCATTAAAGCCTTCTAAAAAGTCTGTGAATGGGATCCTGGACATGATCCACAATTTTGCTGACGAGGACAACGATGGAGCAACCTTGCAGCGGGTTTCTGTCAAGAACATCCTGCCTGCTCTCATCTCCACTGCTGCTCTAGTAGTGGATTTCTGAAAGATGAAATCACACTATCTGATCTACATCCATATGTCTTTGACAGAGCTGCCGACAGGTCTCCATCTGGCAGTGAGTGGGATCTGGTCCGATAGGCAGAGTACAGTGACTGTGAGTGAAGCTGGGAATGTGTGTCTGAAGTCCCTGTTCAGGGCGGCCCAGCCTCTCGTTCCCAGAGGGATTCTGCTTTCTTTCTTGAGGAGTATGGAAGAATTGAAACTGAATGGCTAATGTTCAAAGCCTCCATTGTGGAGGCAGCTGTCTACATGTGCTTTGTGGGTTTGGAGATCGCACCCCCCTGGGGTGTCATGTGGGGGTTGCCGGGGAATATGGGGATGCAGGGCTGTTCAAAGCCATCTGGGCCTTGTACAACCAGAAAAATATAGAGAGCATGTTCTCTATGGGTAATAGAGCTCTGCCAAGATTCTTCACAAATGTCAGACTTTTATTATTGTCTCTGAATTAGAAGAAAGGCATCATTGTAATATGAGGAGTGAATCAAGCTGTTGGGCTACAAGTGCTGCTCTTTTTTGGTTCTTGCGGCAGTAAAACAAATAATTAACATTCCCATAATTCTGGGTCAAATGACAAACAAAACAAACCTTGTGAAAACAGAAACTTCCCAGTTGAATCTTGCAAACGCAAATACAGATATTTCACCATAACTCTGCAAGTGTGCCAGGAATGCTTGAAGACTCACAATAGTACATTGAACTTCACTGCAAATCAGGTTTGCAACTGTGAAATTTTAAGATGATTTTGTGTAATTTCGTAAACATGTTTGAGATGCCGTAGATTTCTCATAATCAGCAATTATTCATTAAGATCAAGGCAACATGGAAATTAAGTGCCTTAAACCTGCATTCTTTCTACTGGCCAGCAGGGGACGACTCCATTGGTTACAAACAGAAGTCTGATTGTATGCAAGCTTATGAGAAAATGGCCCTACTTCTCACCTGATTAACTACCTCACTAACCAGTCTCCCAATGCGTTTATGATCTCATCACTTGTTATAAGTCTTCTTCAGTACAGCATGATGTTTATCTTGTAAATTTTATTTAGATTTGGAGTAAAATAGATGATATATGAGGGTGCGCTTTAGGATGTGGCTACCACAGCGTGCCCTTTATTTATTGATATATTTAAAGCAGGGACAGTGTACAACAAATGCAGGGTTAGGCTACATCAGATAAAACACAATGCTGTTGTCCCTGACACAGAAATGCAATCTGAAAAAAGTCAAATGTGTAGGTCTGACGAAATAACTTCTGGGAATCCATTAAACAATTCAATATGAAGTTACTAAGTATGGGAATTTCCCTTTTATGTGCCTCATAAAGATTAATGACATTTGCATTAAAGAATGTGATTAAACACATTAACCTTAGCCATTACATCCCCGAACACGTCCCTCCATATGAGCTGTGTGTCTGCTCCTCGCTGCGCAGCCGTCAGCTGGCCTAAAAATTAAAAGGTGTTTGTTGGGGCGTCCATGTTGTCACCACGGGGACGGATGCACTGGACCGGTTTAAGGGGCAGTTAGGCGAGGCTATGGGCTCGAGATGAAGCTTATACAGCCTGGTGGCAGCGGCGCTGCTCAGCATAATGGGGTTTATAGGCCTGGGGGCAGAGTTTGTTTTACGCCCTGCCGGAGGAGGTGTTGACAGGAGCCAGCGACGGAGGAGCAGGAGGGATGGTTATATTATTAAGCCTCGCCACGCGGAGGGAGAATGCGTTGTGACGGTCGTGGTGGTAGATGAGTTTAGCCTGCACGTGGGGAGATTAGGAGAAATTGTGCGGGTCAGAGGAGCATATAACACCTAAAATTGGATTTGTCTTCGGGGCTGCTGGTTGAGGTCCACTTGGCCTGGGTGTGGGAAGATCAATGGCACTATCAGGCCTAATGGATGCGGTTGCCAGATAGGGCTGTTTTCTGACAAGGGAGGAGTATTGGCTTTAGTGGTGGAGATACAAGCTTGGTTAACTCTGTGTTTAAAGGAGCTTCTTCTCTCTCTGTAGGTGAAAACACATTGTTTCTGGGTGTACACAGGCATAATCGCTGGAGCGTTCAAGCCTCGCTTGCTAGTCACGACAGCCAGAATGTTCAATTTGGTATCACACAGGTTGGAATCTCTGCAGCCGGTGGCGTGCTGTTTCGCCATCAGATACGGATCAGGGCTCAGTTAAGGCCTCGGAGGCTGTGGAGAGTTCAGTCTTGAGATAGCGTGTGAAGA